>WHYT01014271.1:0-104672 GCA_009806455.1 Tetrax tetrax
AGACTGAAGTCCGCCTTCCTGAAATCTAGGGCAGAGAGCTTGCTGTGCAGTTTCCTCGCCGCCCCGTGGATCTTGAACTCCACTGCGTCATGGTCACTGCAGCCAAGGCTGTCCGTCAGTTTCACGTCCGCCACCAGCCCCTCCCTGTTGGTGAGCACGAGGTCCAGCATGGCACCTCTCCTTGTCGGCTCCTCTAGCACCTGCAGGAGGAAGTTGTCATCCACGCATTCCAGGAACCTCCTGGACTGCCTGTGCCCTGCCGTGTTGTCTCTCCAACAGATGTCAGGGTGGTTGAAGTCCCCCATGAGGACCAGGGCTTGTGACCGTGAGGCTGCTCCTATCTGGCTATAGAGTGCCTCGTCCGCTCTGTCGTCCTGGCCAGGCGGCCTGTAACAGATCCCCACCGTAACATCCCCCGTCCATCCCTGTCCTCTGATCCTGACCCATAAGCTCTCTGTCAGCTCCTCCCCGATTCCCAGGCGGAGCTCCACGCACTCCAGCCGGTTGCTGACATAGAGACCGACACCCCCTCCTCGTCTTCCCTGCCTGTCTTTTCTAAAAAGCCTATACCCCTCCATGTTGACGCTCCAGTCGTAAGAGTCGTCCCACCATGTCTCCGTGATGCCAACAAGGTCGTAGCCCTGCTCATGTGCACGCATCTCCAGTTCTTCCTGTTTGTTCCCCATGCTGCGTGCGTTGGTCTAGAGACACTTTAGCAGGGCCCCCAACAAAACCGACTTGCTGGCTGGAGTGACAGGTGTTCTTTTGTCTCGCAGATTAGGTTCATTTGCTCCTACTTGAGATCCTTCCCTGACTTCTGGGTACTCGGTGCTGGCACTGGCGCCATGCTGATAGCCGTGGGCTGAACTGTGCTCCCTCTCCCCCAGCCACACTAGTTTAAAGCCCTCCGGACAAGTCTGGCCAGCCTACGTCCAAGCACACTCTTCCCCTTCTCGTTTAGGTGTATGCCATCCGGCCCTAGTAGACCGGGCTTCTCAAAACATGCCCCATGGTCTAGATACCCAAAGCCCTGACTGTAACACCACTCCTTGAGCCATGAGTTGACTTGCCAGATAATAAAATAAAATAAAATAAATAAAATTCCAACATCCTGAGAATTAAGCGCCTGACAGTCATGCTGTACCATAGCTGCTTATGATGTCCATGGCTACCTCAACACTACTTTGTGATTCTCCTCCCATCATTTTGGTTACATCAACCTGTCAGGTTCTTGTTATACAGTTAGATGGTAAACTCTTTGAGGCAACAGTTTTTCTTCCATGAAAATACAGTGTTTAGTACAGTGCATAGCAAATACATGACCCAGGTCTCCAGTCCCAGTGCATACCACACATGCTTTGACATATTCAAAATCTTTTTCATTTGAGTGGTGTTACACCTACCCTTGCCTTGTTTTCTTTACCTTTAAAATGTCTACCCACACTCAAACATTGACAAGGTCTTTCAAAATTCTGAGGCTGAAATAAAAATAACAAAACTTGGAAAATTTATACATTTCCTTGTTTCTTTTATTATTTGCCTTCTGCAGGACTCATATTTTCCAAGCCCATTTCCATAATAGATCTGCAAAGCTGTTACAGACGAAACAAAATAGAACTTCTCCTGTCTTTTTGCATTTCTTCTGTAACTGAGGCTACAGAAGGGATGTCAAGTATTGCAAAACTGATAATTCTTATCATAAGGATTGGCAACAGATGAGTTCTCTTCTGAAACTCAAAATGCCATTATTATTTCCACGTATTTATGTTGCCTTTTCCATATCTTATATTTAACTGAATGAGTCATAATTGTCTTCTTTCAATTATGCTGAAATAAAAATTACACTGATAGCACTGGTGGGTGCACTTGACAATGCTGCCCCCCACAGCTCCTCTGCCTTTTTCTGCAGACTGAGGGAACAACCGAGCTGCAGAAGTCCCAAATGTGCTCTTCCTTTAGCTAAATTAAGCTTCTTGTCTCCCTCTGAAATTCAAGGCTGCATAAGAAAAGCAAATAAATCAAGAGTGGTGCTATGGCATTTAGTCATCCATCAGCACTATAAACTGTTGCTTGCCTACCTACTTAAAAAAGTTAACTACTTATATTCCTACTGCTCTCCAGTCCAGGTTGCCCTCCTCTGAATCCTTAGTAAACTTCACACTAAAACATTACAAGTACAGTTCAGCACGATACAAGGTATATATATATTATTAATTACTTCTGAGGATCTTGGACCACACCTCCACACTGCACTGCTGAGTAACCAGCACTGCCACTTGCCACACGTATGCACTCCAGATATTGCACTACCTACATTCCCATCATTACCGGGTGATGTGACCAATGAAACAGGAGATGTCTGCCACACCTCTGAACAAGAATTTCTCTATTGTCTGCTCTCTTAAGATTATTGGTGTTCATTTCCATTTTCTCAGCAAAGGACAGATATAAGATAAAAAAACAGTTTACGAACAATTTTTAGAGTAATTAAGTGCCTTATTAGGAAAAGTAATTTGCTTCTCTGTCTCAGGTATTCTCATGATTTCACTTCAGGTTATTTAGTTTTGTTTGTCAGAGCAAGTATTTTGCTGGTTCCTGAAAATTCAGTGGTATATACCATATTACAAAGGTGGCCTGTCTCCCAGAGAAAGTGTGTCTTAGGTAATGAAGAGTAAATTTATTATGAAGTATGATTTTCTTCCATGAGGCAGACACTCCATACCAACCTTTTCAGTCACTGGTACTCCCATAATCTAATGACTGGTATTTTGCTGCTGTTCCAGCTCTTGTAATAATGTATCTTGGTGAGCACAGGAAGAGCAATGCAGACTTTAGGATGACTTCTCCTGCAAAGGAGTACATTCATAGACAGATGGTGGACTAATGCAATGAAGGCTACCTTTACGTTCTGTTTGACCTCTGCAAAATCTCCAGATATGCAGCAAAAGTATAGAATAAATTGCTTGCAGCTGTGTGTTTCAGAAGAAAGAAGTTTACTAGTGATCCTTTATTTTCCTTAAGAAAATTGTTTGTTATCTACATATATATACCAGGTAAGATTTCATTCATTTTATGCAGGTCTTAAAAAAAAAAAATCTCTGCTAATATGCACCACACGATTTCAGAAAACTTACAAAGAAGCTAACAATTATTTTGATTCTATAAAAGAAATAATTTGTCCAAACAACAATATGAAAGTGAACTTTATATCGAGAGAAAGATACGAAGTATGTACTAGACTGTGACAGCACTCTCTCTTTGTCTCTTCCCCCTTTCCCTCTCTGTTTTTTCTCTCCCCTCCCCCTTTTTAAAGCTTGTTAATTCAGATCAATCCTTCAGTGGTAATATTGCCTTTGGGTTACATGCCAGCCTATGGAATTATATGTTTGAACACAGGGCCAAACTAGCGGTTATTCCCCTGCCACTAAAGGTGAAAAGGTTTCCAGTAAATCAGGTTACTTTTCCACAGGGTAAGCGGTGTTAAATACAGTCTCTCTGGGTACTTCATCAATATGATTAACCTATTGGCATTATAGTTATCAAATTACAGTATAAGAAGTCATAAAGTTAAAAATAAATCTGTTTTCCATTGAGAAAATCTATTTAGGTGGAGACTGCTATATTAAAAGCTTACCGAGTATATATAATAGCTTCATAGTTCATGGGGAATCATTACCACAACGGAGGTTTTCAAAATTAAACTTGCAGGAATGTCTTGCAGATAACTAAAAAGCTCTCAAGGGATTCAAGGTACATACCATAGAGGGCCATCATCTTATTAGAGTTTTACTAGTAACCCTATTAGAAGTCTCCAAGCTGAGAAAGATTACAGCATGTGGATTGTAGAGATATTTTGTAGACACTTTGCAACTCCCCTCAAAACGTTCACCTTGGGATCTTGGTCCCTGTAGCTGAGTTAAATAGCTGCCCTAATTCTACCACCATGGCTGTAGCAGTCTCTTAATGTACCATAAATCCAGTCAAGTACTTTGACCTCTTTATTCATTGTCACTATAGCTCCTGAAATTGTCCATTCTAGCAAAGGGCCCGCAGGAGTTTGGTTCTTTTGACAAATGTGGGAGGAAAACCAGTTGGTTTCCTGCAAAATGTGGCTGCGCTATTACTGCAGAGAAAATGGAGGCAGTGAGGAGAAACTGGAACACTAATTTGTGTGAAATGGGATGGTCACTACTTCCTACTACATGCAAATTACTCATATGGTTTAATCGAATACATTACAATGCATTAAGTGGTTGATGCTTCTGTATCACACTCAGTGGTGCTTATGGATTCCATGTTTCATTAATGGGAAGTGTTAGAATAAAAAAGTAATGCAAAAAAACTTACTCTGGATGAAGAAACCTGATGCTTGTATAAATGTTTGTAAGCAAAAGATGTATATTTATTGCTGTTCCCTTCAGATTCTACTCAGTAAATTCTTTAATTACGCTTTAAAGATAGCTTATGTTTTTTTCAAGGAAACGACTTTCGGACATGGTATGTGCAATCACAGCATCATAGAATAGTTTGGGTTGGAAAGGATCTTTAAAGGTCATCTAGTCCAACCCCCCTGCAAGAAGCAGGGACATCTCCAACCAGATCAGGTTGCTCAGAGCCTCATCCAACCTGACCTTGAATGTTTCCAAGGACAGGGCATCTACCACCTCTCTGTGCAACCTGTTCCAGTGTTCTACCACCCTCATCGTAAAAAATTTCTTCCTTATATCAAGTCTGAATCTACTTCCCTCTATTTTAAAACCATTACCCCTTGTCCTATCACAACAGGCCCTGCTAAAGTGTTTCTCCTCATCTTTCCTGTAGGACTGCTTTAGGTACTTGTAGGTCACTATAAGGTCTCCCGGAGCCTTCTCTTCTCCAGGCTGAACAGCCCCAACTCTCTCAGCCTGTCTTCATAGGAGAGGTGCTCCAGCCCTCTGACCATCTTCATGGCCCTCCTCTGGACTCGTTCCAACAGATCCACATCCTTTTTATGTTGAGGGCTCCAGAGCTGGATGCAGTATTCCAGGTGAGGTCTCACAAGAGTGGAGTAGAGGGGAAGAATCATCTCCCTCGACCTGCTGTCCACGCTTCTTTGGGTGCAGCCTGGGATGTGGTTGGCTTTCTGGGCTGCAAACATGCATTGCTGGCTCATGTTGAGCTTCTCGTCCACCAGTGCCCCCAAGTCCTTCTCCTCAGGGCTGCTCTCAATCCATTCTCACGGCACCAAGGTTCCAAGTGCAGATTATATTCTGTCCTCCCAGATATAACATAGTGCCTCATAAAACTTTTAAATTTGGATTTCATTAATTAACTAAATTATTTGTATTGAATTTTAAAATTTTGTTAAAAGCTGTTGGGTGAATCCTGACATTATAAGCAGTTTTGAGTAATGTTTCTTTAGAGTATAAATAACACCATATTTATACAATAAATGTTTAGTTAGCATATTCTTTTTCATCCAAGAAATGGATGAATGTATTGGATTAATAAAATTAATCTGAAAAATTTAACTTACTCATGTAGGTCAGTTAGCCCATATTATATTTCAAATGATTATGCCAATAAATTTTATTACCATCGCAAGCATGATACACAGTAAAAGAAAGAGTTAGGATTAAATATTTAGAGTGACAGTTTAAAAAAAACATCTACCAAATTGAAATTCTGAAATTGGCAATGTTAGTATAATGTTGAAGTTATAGAACCTGTACTTGGATGTTTCTAAACAAGAATAGGAAATTTTCCATCTTATCCTTCATCCTACCTGTAGCTGATATTAGGTACATATAAAGAAAACTCTATACTATGCTCCATCAAATTTGGACTTACCCAAATTTGCATTTCTTTATCTGAGAGCCATTCTTTCTCATACCTTCAGCGCATTGGTCTAGACACTAATTTTTTTCAGCACCTTGAAGCTGAAAAACTTGAAGCTGGTCAAACTTTAACTTTTTTGAGAAGTCTATGTTGAAGTTATCCATGGCTTCCTCCAAGTTGTTTTCAAATCATTCTAAATTGTTTGCAGTCCTATTTTTATGGTAATAAATGTACCACTGCATAGTATTCTGCAGAGAATATGTTTTTACATAGGATCCAAAGAGCAAATGAATGATAAGGACCATTAAAAATGAAGAAAAAGCTAAAGTAATACTGGATTTAATTTATCCTCCCTAATCCAAAACCTCTGGACTATAAACTATCATTTACAGCATCTAGACCTTTGCGGCAGAATTTGAGGATGGACGGGGCAGGAATTAGGTAAACCCTTGGTGGGCTTTACAGAAACTAGCACGCTAGAAACTAGTAATCAAAAGGAAAACATTATCTCAGATTCCAGCTCTTGCTAAAATTTGCATGCCCTAGGCTATGTCTACATTAACATCTAACAAAGCACAGTAGGAGCAGCTGATTCTAAGATTCTGACATCCACACAATATGCATTTCAGGTGCTTTTGTAGCTCTATTATTTTTTCTTTTAATTTCTCCCTTTTTTTCCTGTCATTTTGGGGAACATCTAGCCATTGACAAGACAGAAGTCCAAAAATGGGAACATCAAAGTTAATAAATGTATTTCTAGAAACATTATTAAGAGCTGTTATTGTTGTATCAGTAAGACTTCACCAAGAATACTGTGTTCATTTATGGTCATCCCTGTCTGAAACAAATATGCTTAGCGTAGAAGATGTGCAGGACAGGATCACCATGTCACTGGGAGAATGGAGATTCCCCCGAGTTTTTGCAGCTAGAAGAGCAGACTAGGTTTAGCCAGGCAAAACAAAGCTGAGCAGGGAAATGATTGTCTCTGTAAATGGATCAGAAAGGTAAACACCAGCAAAGGAACAGTTCTTTAGGCTTAAGGACAATGTTGACACAGAACCAGTGGGCATATCCCACCTATGAATACATTTACAACAGAAATTAGCAGGTGGAGTAGCTATCAGAGGAATGAAGCTGTGAAACAGATTTCCATCAGAGTAATGGGTACAAAGAGTCAAACTATTTTTGGTGTCAGCCTTGATAGTTGCATGGCGACATGTTGAGACTGGATGATGCCATGGCCTGAAAGGCAGGTGCTGCGTGTAGTCACCTGCAGTGCCATACAGTTCTGGTACAGAGGTACCTCCTCAGCTCTGTGCAATCCTGAACATCTTGTAGAGAGAAAATGCTAGATAAAATCCATCTGCCTTCTAACACTGGGCATAGTGCTGTGACCCTTTTGTTTTCTCAGGACTAGTGTGAGGAAGGCCAATTTGCTTGGGGTTTACACGGAACCTGGGACTTGACCTTTCTTTCGTGGCTTGTTTCTCACCAATTGCATTGATGTTGTTAGTCCTTCCTAAAGTACTGCATTCTGGAAGTGAATCTCTGATCTGAATTTTGCAGTGCTATTGCATTCTGCTATTAGTAGAAGGGGATAATTGGGCATTTAGGTTAACTCAGTAAGAATTGTAAGAAAAATATTGTTAACTATTACATATCAAATTTTATGACATGTGAATAGCTTTTTATTGTTTTATATGCAATAGAGAGATGAAATAATTATGGACAAAAGAAATTTGAAAAAGCTGAATTGTGAATATATAACACACAAGATTAATAAATATTACCTGAAATTGATTATCCTATGAATCTACTTGGGGTAAAAAGAGAATAATTGTCAATGACTTTATAAGCTACTGGCAAAATACCATGTTTTATATTTTATGGCACAGGTTATATATGTTAGTACTGAGAGTTCCAATAAAGATTTCTGCTACCCAGTCTGTAGTTTTATCCATAATTATGCGTCTAGGTGCTATAATATTTTATGGAATAACTAAATACAGATGGAAAAAGTAAATAACACCATGGTATTTTAACTCTGCAGAAAGGTTGGTCCTGCCTACACAGTCAGGTTGAAGTGCTAGGCTGTGGAACACCTTGTCGCAGGATGCTCTATATACTGTGTGGATATGTTCAAGAACAGAGCAAACAAGCTGCCAGGGAAGAGAAATCCACCACAGACTTTCAAACCAGTAGAAGTTTATGGTATTTAGCACTCCTCAAACCTTCAGATTTGGGAGGGCAAGCTAGGAAATGTGTGAGAGAGGAATGGATGAGTACCACACATCCTTATGTTTGCATTCTTCCCCAGCAAGGTGAGTACAAAGGTTAGTGACATGAGTTCACACCAAAGCATGACAAGATTTTTGACTTGGACCATACCCTTTAAAGGATTAAAAATCTTATGTCTAAGTAAGAGACTATATAGCAAAAACAACATTTGAGAATTACATATGTTACTTTCTCAGACACCGAGATCAACTTTCTGTGAAAGTGGTACAGAAGAGGGCTCATTTTAAAAAAGTAGGGGAGGAGAGGGAAAGAGGATGTGTGGGAAAAAGCAATGGAAGGGTTATGATTTCTTTTCTGCACACTAAGGAAGTCTCAGTGGATAAGCTACAAATGTCCTGCAAACAGGTTGTGCTGGTAACAATACACATAGCAGCATTAGTTTATGTGCACTAAGGATTCGTTGAGCTCTGCCTTATCAACTTAGGCTTTATGGGAATCAGCTGGATTTTGGGGGTAGTTGACTGACAACAATATCACATGACAAATCCTATGACCAAAAATCCCTCAAAATAATATATCCAGATTGCTAAATTTCATATGATAATTATCCCTCTCTTGTGGTTTTGTTTAGTGAGGGGGGCCTAAGGTGGTAGCTTCTATAGGAAACTGCTAGAAGTTGCTCCCCTTTGTTCAGTGGACTTGGTCAGGCCTGGGGCGGACTCGCTGCTGGCCAAGGCCGAGCCGATTGGGAGCAGAATGTTCTGTAATAACACCTCTGCGATAACGTATTTAAGAAGGGGAAAACAGAAAAAAAAAAAGAAGAAGAGAAGATGTAAAGAAGCTGAGTGGGGGCAGAGGCCCAGAGGGGGAGGCGCAGGCTCTTGGGCCTCCTGGGCCTTGCAGGCCTCACCCTCTGGCCTCTCGCCAGGCAGCCGACTGGGCCTGACTCAGCCCGGCCTGGCTGCAAGAAGCAGAGAGGAGAGAGATGGATGACGTGAAGAGATTCTGAGAGGCGTCTGCCAGCCTGTTGTGAAGAACTTTTCTTGTGAGAGGAACGGCTGCAGATGCCAAGGTCACTTCAGGAGGGGGAGGAGTAATGCGGCTCCTGGCCAAGATTCCCCTGCAGCCTGTGGTGACGACCATGGTGGAGCAGGTTGTCCCCCTGCAGCCCATGGAGGTCCACGGAGGAGTAGAGATCCACCTGGAGCCTGTGAAGGACCCCACACTGGGGGAGGTGGATGCCTGAAAGCAGCTGTGGCCCATGGAGGGCCTGCTGGGGCAGCCGTCCTGGAGAGACTGCACCCCGTGGAAGAGATGACCCATGCCAGAGCAGTTTCATGAAGGACTGTGGCACCCCACAATGGAGCAGGGGAGGAATGTGAGGAGTTCTTCCCCGACTATGAAGCAGCTGTGTAAAACAATGTGTGATGAATTAACTGCAACCCCTATTCTCTCTTCCTGCCCTGTGCCACTTGGGGCGGCGGGTGGAGGGTGGAAAGGTAGTAGAGATAATATTAAGCTCGGGAAGAGGGAGGGGTGGGGGGACGTTATCTTGTTCTCTGTCTTATTATCCTGCTGTTTTTAGTAATAAATGAATAGTTTTCCCCAAGTCAAGTCTGTTTTGCCCATAACAGTGACTTTAAGGACTTTTTCCCTGTCCTTATCTCAAACCTTGAGCCGTTTTTCTTATATTATGTCCCCCTGTTCTCTCATAGGGTGGGGGGAGTGAGAGAGAGACTGCTTAGTCTGGTCCCGATTGGGGCTGAACTACGATTCCCTCCCTTAGAAATGACCGCGTGAAGTCAAATGATGGTTGAGCAATATCATCTTCCTTGCCTATGTGGCCTACTAGCTTCATTTTTTTCTTGTCTCACCTTAGGACAGAGCAGAGAGCAGAGCCCAAAGAAAAAGAATTCCATCCAAAATTCAGGCCACCTCCAGAAAGTAATTTGCAAAAAGTAGGTGACAAACCAATCAAAATGTCTCATCAGCAAAATTAGTATTTATGAAATTAGTGATGGGGCAGAACTGGCAGAGTGATTGCATTATAAATACTCAAAATGTAGGGGGAGGGAACAGAGGTTTTGCTCATTTTCCCTCCCACTGCTAAAGCACTGTATTTAATTGACTTACAATTTTTCCCCTAATATATTTCTTTATGAAACCTGCCTTGAGCAACGGATACATGATTGTTCACCGAGGGTTGTGCCTCATTTGTTCCTGTAGATTGTGCCTAATTAACGCTAACTTGTCTGTACATAAAAAGTACAATAGGCTGTCCTTTCCAATTTAATTCCGACAGTTTAATCGAATCTGTATTCTTTCAAAAATAATTAGATCATTTACACTTCATTAACATGTAATGTAATGTTGAGGCATTCATCATAATGATTTCTTATTTTTCTTGTGCAATATTATCTCCTCTAATGAAACTGTTAACACCATGCATGTCTTAATTAGCTTTATCATATCACTGACAATTTCAGGGAGAGCTACAATTTTACAAATGAAATTAAATTAGTTCAATAGGTATATTTGAAGAAGAATATGCTCTATTAATGCAAAAATATTACAAACAGCCTTACCTTTATATACCATCTAGCAGTTTCTATAGTAATTTTTTTCTATCTCTGTCTGTCAGCAATGAGGTGTCTAATGTGCATGGATCACTTTTTTTCTTTTCTCATCTGAAACAAAGTGATGATAGGCTTCTCTCAAATATATTAAGCCATCATAAGAAACACTGATAATAAGAAAACAGAGACTGTAGCACACCCTCCCACCTCATAACCAATCCCCTTTGATTTTGGGAGGAGTTCCTGTGCAGATCTTGGCATCCCACATCAAAATGTCTCCAAATGCATTGTTTGTGGATTCAAACTGAAGGAATTCCCTGATCCGCTTCATGGAAGATATATTCGCTGTATCCATGTTTGTAAACCTTGGCTGAAAATGAGCGGTGCTAGGGTCTAATCCTGCATATTGCTAAGAAGCCACTACTCCCATGGGCCTAGAAACCTCCATGTCAGCCTACATCTTTCAACAAGTATTTACAAGCCATTCACATTCTGACAACATTCTTGTAACTGAGGATATGTTTGTAAATGTTAATAGAAAACAAATTGCCATGAAGCATCTCCTGGAAGGTACTGAGGACCCATAGCTTCAAAGGAAAGCCAATGTCAGTGTTGTGCTCAGTATTTCATAGGAAGCATTCAAAACCTGCCCAGATTGAGCTTTAAACTAGCTGAAGGTTCTAAAATGTTTTAGAGACAGATAAGCTGCTTTCCCTTAACGCTTGCAGTCTTGCCAACACAAGGAGTGTGCCATATCCCTTTCTACTGCAGCTGAATGAATATTGTGAAGCAAAACAAAAATTGCAGGCAGTTGTTAGAATAAAATAAACAGATTTGTTGCTATCAATATTCATGACCTCTTTAATTTTGTTCTGCATGAACACTTGTACAAGCAATTATTTATTCAAAGAATTTCTGAAAAGAACTGTGAAAAATCTGGTGAGTACATGGGTAAAGGTTGTGCAAACTTGGGAGGAATCTTTCTGAAACCCATGTGACCAATCTCATATTACATCCAAAAGTAGCCAGTGGCAAGTAGTAACCAAGACAGAGTCCATATGTGTGCTTCACAAACAAACTGTAGGTGGGAACATCAGAGAACATTTTTTGTTAAATAATTCTGAAGAAGCAACAATTCTGTAAATATGAGAGTACATCTGAGAACAATTTATAAGCAAGCTAGAAGGATAAATTAATCAAACTATTTACTATAAATAGATTTACTAGCACTATCTACTTCTACTCACTTTGCAAAACTGAAGCAGAGATAATTGTATTCATTTCTCTTTATTTATGTACTGTCAAAAGTTGTTGTACAAAGTTTATTGGACCATTACTGATAAAATTGATAATGATAGTATCTTTGAGTCCCAGAGGTCTCATCAGCCTTTTAAAAGAAAATGCTACAGATCACTTTTAATAAATTTTAATACACCTTACTAAAATCCATGGAGATAATATAGATCAAAAGTCAAATTCTGACCCTTTCATGCTAACCTGCAATAGCTTTTAATTTCCCTAGTCCTATTTTACATTTTAAGGAATTATAGCAAGTACTGAACCCTTATATAGTATCATTGATTTTTTTAACATTTCTCACTAACATTTTGACTGTTCATTTTCAGTTTTCTCGATGCTTCTTTTTTTAAAATAGTAATGTAACTTATCCAAGGCTTATTAACACAGCAGCAGAATGTCAGAGAAACAGCTTTTAGCCTATTTTTTCAACTTCTAAGCATATAAATAAATTTTAAAAAAAAAAAAAATTAGTCATCAAAAAATGGCACGTACTAGGTTTAGGCGGTTTTTTATGAGTTAGGTTTTTTTTTCCTTCCCTAGAGAAACTTGAGACAAGAATTTTAAGAGGACTGAGGAAAAAACTAAGTCAAGTGGGCTATTTGCTGATGTCTTCAATAGAACCATAATGTTACCAGAAGTGCCCCAGTGTTTCCTGATTTTTTTTTTAAAGTTGTTGCAACTTTCTTTGATTCATCCCTTTAAAGTAACTTAAATTGTTATAATCTAATGTTATTTCTTTTGTTAGTTTTGCATTATAAGACATCTTTACAATGTTTGGATTAATTTGTTTCATTTTATCATATTAGTAGGGAAGGACTGATCAAAATCAACAATTCTAAGAATTTGCAGAGAACTAAGCATTCTCCATGAGAGGAAGGAAAGGAATATGTAGATATTCATTCTGAAGTAGACAGACAAAAATTCCAGCTTCTCCCAGCTTGTCACGGGCAGGAAACTTCAACTACCCTGGTGATGGTTCACCACCTCTTTCAGTACTGTGGGGTCACTTTCTTTACATCTTTCTGCATTCCCGAAAGATGTCATATCTTGGTTCAGCAAATGACCAAATATGAAAGCTCTTGGAGATCCTTTTTGATCAATTTTGGCAAATGTAAGAGGAAAAAAAAACATCCTTCCCTAACCAATTCCTAAGCATGGATTGATTTGTTGAGAAATCTATTTAAATTAAAATCTTATTAATTTGCTATTTGCAAGAGGGAACAAAGTGTATATATTTGTACAATGGTATTAAGTTGGTTAATCACAGGGTGCATGAGCAGACACAGAAACAATCGAGACAGGTAGGTAAGAGGTATGACTGTGGTATATGGTAAGAGGTATATGACTGTGGTAGGCTGACCTGGCTGGACACCAGGTTCCCACCAAAGCTGCTCTATCATTACCCTCTTCAGCTGGATAGGGGAGAGAAAATACAACAAAAACTTCATGAGTCAGGATAAGGACAGAGAGATTGGTCAGCAATCACCATCTCAGGCAAAACAGACTCGACTTGGGGAAATTAGTTTAATTCATTATCAATCAAACTACAGTAGGGTAATAAGAAATAAAACCAAGTCTTAAAACACCTTCCTCCCACCCTTCCCTTCTTCCTGGACTTAACTTTACTCCAAATTTCACTACCTCCTCCCCACCCAGCAGCACAGGGCTGTGGGGAACGGGGACTGTGGTCAATTCATCACACGTTGTCTCTGCCTCTCCTTCCTCCTTAGAGGGAGGACTTGTTACGCTCTTCCCCTGCTCCAGTGTGAGGTCCCTTCCAGAGGAGACAGTTCTCCACTAACTTCTCCAACTTGAGTCCTTCCCTGGCTGCAGGCTGCAGCTCTTCACAAACTGCTCCAGTGTGGGTCCCTTCTATGGGGTGCAGTCCTTCAGGAACAGATCGCTCCCGTGTGGGTGCTCCCATGGGGTCACAAATCCTGCCAGGAGCCTGCTCCAGCACAAGCTCTCCACAGGGTCACAGCTTCCTTCGAGTGCATACATCTGCCACAGGCTGCAGGTGGATCTCTGCTCCTCTGTGGGCCTCCCTGGGCTGCAGGGAGACAGCCTGCTTCACCATGGGCTGCACCACGGGATGCAGGGGAATCTCTGCAAGGAGCAACATTACTCCTCCAGCTCCTTCTTCACTGGCCTTGGCATCTGCAGGGTTATTTCTCTCACACATTCTCACTCCTCTCTCCAACTGCTGCTGTGTAGGTTTGGGGTTTTTTCCCCTTCTTAACTATGTTATCCCACAGACACTACCACGGTTGCTGATGGGCTCAGTCTTGGTCAGTGGCAGTCGCTTTATCAGACATGGGGAAAGCTTCTAGCAGCTTCTCACAGAAGCCATTCCTGTCTCCGTCTGTCCCCTTGCCCGCCACCCCACCCCCGCCCCCGGCTACCAAAACTTTACCACTCAAACCCAATTAAAAGGTCATTGTAGCTCTTTTATGCTTTTATGCTTTTATAAATTTCTTCAAAGTATTAAGGTCAAAATATTGTTTTATTTACTACTGTTTTCTTCCATCTGCTTCAGCTGAGGGGAAACAGAGTCTAGATCTCCTGGGCTACGAGAGGAAATGTTAATGTTGACTTCTTCAGAGGCATTTCTCACATAACATAGTTAAGCACTGGAAATCAAATTACAGTAGTTTTCTAAATCATAGAAAGAATCACCAGTGGAAGACAAATAGCCAAGATCATTTTATGTACACTTTTCAATAAATATGTTAATTTATCCCATGAACAGATTTATTTGACAAGGTAGTGTTATTTTTGGTGTGGCATTTGTGTAGTTAAGGCTTGATCCTTCCTTATCAAGGGGGTTATAAATGATTAGCACATCTGAAAAATAAAACTCTTATTAATACCCCTAAGTATGGATTTAGAGCTCTATGTTTAGGTAATCAAGCTTGGCTTTCATCATATTATGTCAGTTTACAGGTATTTGGTATATTTGTGTTTGGATTAAAATATCTTTTTTAGTATCATTATTCTCTTCCAATAGTTATCTTTCAGATTCTCCATTACTTGGGTATGTGCCATGTCAGGTATTCTTGCATAATGATTTCTATGGGCAAGCTAAATTAAGTTCAGTTGTTTATACAGTATCTATTTGATTTATGTCTATATTTGTTTGTGATTGTCTTTATGGTTGTTACTGTTAATTAAAGAATCAATAAAAAAGATTTTTTAATGAAATGAATATATAGAAAAAAACACTCTGTCATAATATACCGTGTTATTTCTATAACCCAATATCAATATGTGGTATTACTTCCTTTTCAGAGTCTTACTGTGAAAATCTGCTGGGAGATATTTCATAGATACACAAAGGAGCTTTTTGCTTCTTTTCTAAAGTAACTCACGGAAAGATCTTTAAGTTTTCTAACATGATCATTGTTTGTTATAGAACTGCAAGTCCAGGGAAAAAAGCCTGTTGCTCTGGTCTTAATTTTTTTTTCTAGATTGTTGTTTCTTCTTCTTCTCCCCTGCTTACTCAATTCATCTTTCAAGTTTCTGGCACCATGAATCTTCTCCTAAGGTCACCTGATAATAACAAGGTCTCTGTTCTGCATCTCCTTAATATTTATGTGTTTGAGCACCAATTTGCCAAAGCACTATGAGACCTGCTTAATGCTATCTTCCTTCATTGGTACACTCAGAGTTCAGCAGATCCTAACCAGTAAACATTTTTCTGAATGATGGCCTCAAAGCTCTGCAACAAACTGTAGCTTTATTTCCCTGTGACTGATACTGCATCACCCTTCCAGCAGGCAGAATCCTCCTTTTTTGAGCCAACATTTTTGCTGGGAAAAAAAAATCATAGAAATACAAAACAATCGGAGTTAGGAGGGAACTCTAGAATGTCTCTGCTCCAATCTCCTGCCCAAAGCAGATGTAAATTCAAAGTTAGATCATGTTGCTTAAGGCCTTGTCCAGTTCCATTTTGAAATAAGTTTGGTGATGGGAGGGATCTGAGACAATTCCCAGATGACTTATGGATAGCTTGCTAAAAATGTAGTAGTGTAGTAGGGTATCATAGTAAAATCTCCCTTCTCTCCCAAAAAAAAAAAAAGAGAGAAGTTAAGAAGATACAAACTGTTTGGTTTTAGGTGTTTGCTTGATTATTTTTTTTTTTATTACAACCCAACTAAAATTATTTCTGCTTTTCAGTATCTGTGTCTCCACATCCATTCTGAGATATTTGCTAAATGCAGGGGGTTTGGATTTTGGTTTGTGTCTTTTTTAGGGGTCAGTTCAGTTTTCTCTCCACCATTTGCTCAGCTCTCCATAGTACCATTTAAACTGTTAAACCATTTGTACAGTCACACTGTGAAAGCCTGCACACCACCATAGCGCTAGGACCGGCACTAAAAAAAGAGGCAAAGATCCCAATTGCCTCTGGGCTTAGTCTCTTGGGCCACCTTCAATCGAATAGACTCCGTCTCCCATCCCTGTAAATCTCCCAGTTGACTCTCCTTTCCCTTGCTGCCTCTGTGGTGCCTCCCTACTGGGATCCAGGCCTAGCAGCCACAACTTTTCTGTTCATGCCACCACTCAGGACAAAGAAGGACAGTACCACTATTGCTCCTTCTCAGCTCCCCTTTAGTTGAAACAGTTCAGTGTTGGACAGCTTGGCATCCTCTCCTCCCCTCTTCTGGAGCTTTGGTGTAGTTGAAGCAGTTTGGCCTGAGGAGAAAAGCCATGGGGCTCGAGGGTAAGTGCAGGAAGGAAACTGGTTTCACCCCTCCTTTAGTCTCTACCCACTGGCTGGTGTTTTTACCATAATGGCTAAAAAATCTGAACCCTCAAATCAGTTTCAGCAAACAGAGCCCAGAGATGTTCAAAGCAGCTCGATACAGTAGCAGTTTGTCTGAAGGACATCACTCTTTAAGTGCTAAACAATCCATAAACTTGACCCACTTTGAAGCTTGTAAGACAGGTTTTGATGAGAAAGCTAAAACATGTTTCGTTTCAATATACTTTTGTTAGGTACAGATACTTCCAATCTCAGCCTTCCCAGGCAAGCTCCTAGATATTAAATCAAATGTTTTGTTACTTTTTTTTTTTTTTAATGAGTGATTTTTACGTCATGTATTACTAGAAACTTAATACGTGAAAAGGCAGGTGAGCTTTTATGTGGTCCTAAGTGGCAACTGCAGCTCCCTGAGTCATAGCTCAGCCAACTTGGCCCAAGTGGATCACTGGTGGCTGAAGCTCATGGTGTCTTGGTTTCCATGATAGAAGTGCTTTGATAGCCACAGCAAAGCGTAGAGACGTCAACATCTCCTGCAGCGGCAAGCCTGGGTAAGAGGGCAGGCACAGACTATGGGCATCAGGATGGCACAGCCTAACACACTAGAGAGACTAACATACACTATTTTTATTCATCAGATCCACACAACAGCGCCATCCATATTTCTCTCAGTAAGGGTACAAGGTAGAAGCAGCATAAAATTTAGGGAAAGTCCTTTATTTATTTAGGTCAGGCTGCTGGAGGAGCTGTCCTCTTTGCCCTGCTATGTGCAGAATAAAATTTCAAAATCTTTAAGAGTAGACACTGATGCTATAAAATATCCTCTTTACAAACACTTTGTAAATATCCCAGAGTAGGACAAGGGCTAAATGAATCAGTTTGCTGAACCTCATTTTAATCCTCTCTGGAATGTCACTAGGCTTTCCCAGCCGACATTTGCTCTATACTCTTTGTACCAGGTTGTCACCTGTTAGGCCAGTGTAATTCTAAAGTAAACCACCGTGATGTTACTCTAGGTTCATATGAGTGAAAGCAGTATCCAGCCATTTGACGGTGAGGTATGAAGGGGAGATGGACTGCAGCACCATTTGCCCGTAGGAATTGTGAAAGCTGAGACAGGATTGCTAACCTGATTAGAAAAGAAGCCTGAGAATACTTTTTCCAGCGTTCCTACAAGAGTCAGCTCCCCAAGTTTTATGCTGGCAGTGGAAGGTGTCTGACAATAGTGAGCTCGCATTGCCGTACACAAGGAGGGAGCCAGCAGCAACGTGATGGGAGCAGTTACCTGGAACTAAAGGGGGATTCACTGAAATAAATATGCCAGGGGGCTTGGAAGGCTGAATTGGCTGCCATCTGAAGAGATGGCTTCACGGCCTGTTTACACACATTGTTGAATCCAGAGCATTGATTCTATGTTTGATGTGAAAAGAAATTAAAGCCCTGGTCTCATTAGATAACCGGTTATGGTTAAAGATCACAGGGAGACTCTCTCTTCTTTTGTATGACACTGAATGGGTCTCAGCAGGCAGCTCCTTGTGCACAATTGATTTCAAGCAGAGTTTTGTCTGAAAGATGCTTCTAGATTATGGCAAGAAAGCATTCTATAATCCTTCTGCCAATGTAGTTATGTTTAACAGACATTCAGCTCTTATCACTGATTGATAACACTTAACTCAAAACATATTTAAGCTTTAGGAATGTCAATATTTTGCCGCCAAGTGAAGGTGACCCTTGCTCTTCTTGTTTGCTAAGTGTGCGCAGTGGTTTGCTGGTAAATTTGTAAGGGTGGTTATGTGGGCAGGCTGTTATGGATTTGCTATCTTAGCCTGAAGTGTTTGCTGCTGATTATGTGATTAAATCAATAATAATTTCTGCTTGGATCCTGTGCTTCTGGATTCATCTTCTTTTCCATGCTGTGGAGCAGAACAATGGGCTCCTACACTTGAGCCTGAAGAGCTTTGTTGTTAAAGAAATGCCAGAGGTATGGCAGGTGGCTTCCAAATCTCTTTAGAAAGCAAAATATTATAACAGCTCTACAGGTAAATAAACCAGTGAGGCCTTTGTGGCAAAGGAGGTGAACATGACAGGTGCAGAATAGCGGGCTCCTTTTAATCAATGTTACTGTTTATTCTGGCTTACCTGAAGTAGTGCATATCCTGCCAAACTGCCTTCATTCCATATTAAACAGATATTCTTTTATTCTGATACAGAGGGAATTTACATTTAAACAGGCGCAGTGCTCACATTCACAGCATATGGTCATTCTAGCCACCCCGGCAGTTTTACATTACAACACAGGAGGTCTGTGTGATGCACTTCACAGGACAAAGAGGATTTCCTCTCTCTTTCTTTCTTTCTCTCTCTCCTTTTCCTTCCCCCTTGCCCTCCTCCTTTACCTCTTATACATACACAGACACAGAAACCACCACGGAGCAAAGTATATTAAGAATTCCTCAGCATTCTGCATGTAGTGTGAGCAACAGATCTACAGCAGGAAAAGCAGCCTGTTTTCCTTAAGTTGCTCTAGGCTGCAGTTGGGGGGGTTTTCTTCTTTTTTTTTTTTCTTGTAACTTCTCTCCAGCAAAGGACACCAGCACAGTTATTTATAATAACTCATGTATTAATCTGAGGCACGTTGGATGAATCTTCAACTCTTGGAGGGGGATCCTCCCTTAATCCTTCTTTCCAAACTCCTTAGTGGCTAAAGGGGCTTTACCTTGCAAGCAACTTTTGTGCTGCTCAAGCTCTCAGCAGGAAAATCTGGGACAATTCAATGTCCCAGCGGAAATCACTGGGACACCAACAGATCTTTTAAAATCAGAACATCTGGTCAGTCACCTTATCCCATATGGGTAAACAGAACTTTGTTAATCAGGCTGTATTAGAAAAATGATTGAAACTGAAGGTAGTTTAATGGTTATAGGATAGCACTTGGCTAATGTTTTAACACTGGGAGTGTAGCATACTGTGTTGGACAGCAACTGTTTTAATCAGTTCTTTTAGACAACAAATTGCTTGTAGCAATGTTAAATATCACTTTTTAAAAATGGCAAAGCGACCTCAGGGAACGTGTTCTTCTCTGTTTGTAAAAGTGGAGTTTCCTAAGGTGATCGTTCATGTATTAACAGCAAAAGGCACTGTTCATTCAATAAATTTAATTAATACTGGAACTGAGGCTAGACAAATTCATTTTGACTTATCTCAAAACTTTTTCAGAATTCCCACCAAGCTCTCATGCTAGGGTCACACTGATGGCATTCACACAATGCAGTGAAAAGGAGCTAGGGATGAAGGACAGATGAAAAAAAAACCTAAGGGAAAAATAATATTTATTTAAATAAAGGACAGAGAAGATGAAATATCCTAGGCTTTTGAAGAAGAAATTTTTTCTTCAGCAGCCTCAGATACTAGGATGAAACTCACTGTTGCAATATATAAAACATAAAACAATACTGTAGAGCAAAGGTTTGAGGAAGTGTGTAAAAAAATTCAGCCTTGGGTAAGTGGAAGACTGAAAGACAGAAAAAAGGATGTTCAATAGTCATATGCAAGTTTTACAAATTCCAACAACATAGCTTTTTCCCCCCATTTCTAAAAGTATTTTAAAAACCCTCTAATTCCATGTGCAGGATGCTTTTTTTGAAGAGATTTGTAGGCAGGAAGTTTTGTACTATAGATGTGTACACTAAGGCCACTAAGGCCTCTGCAATACAGAGGACCGTCCCGGTTTGCCTGTTGCACTGAGGCATCTGAATGTGTCCTGTGGCAGCCATCAGTGTGTGTGACTTTTGTTAATGAAGAGGTACTTCAGGTGTACCTGGAGCGCAGGGTTACATCTGCAGTTGAGGAGGAGGAGGAATGAGTCTTCCTCTACCAAGCCCACTTAGTGCATTTCTATCAAATTATGTGCTACTCATAGTGAAAATGAAAGGTCAGTAACTGCAAGAAGAGACACTATTTGTAATTTTAAAAGCTACTTTGTTGTGAAAATAGTAAAATCAACCAAGCCTGGGGCAGATAGTGGAAAATTCATTGTTCCACACTCTGGGTAAGATCAATGTTTACAGCAGAAAAAAAAAATAGTAAGAAAGAAAGAAAAAGGAAAAAAGGAATGCTTGTCCTGGCTCTCCTTACTGTAAATCAGGACCGAATCCACTTGAGTCAATGGATTTACACCAGTCTATGATCAAAATTGATCGTACTGAATTCACAGGAACACAAACGTTTTCAGAGAACCTTATTCACAAATTTTAAGGGGACTGACAATAATTGCAAGCCTTGAAGAGGAATGATCATGGCTTGGTAGTTTTCTACTGCTCCAGGTGTGATGTCTTTCAGTGGCTTTGTTTTTCAAATAAGTGAGCAGCGAGAAGGCTTTGGAGCAAGCTCCAAGGGAAAATTCACAGACTCAAATGGGCAGAATCTGGCCTCAGTGATGAAACCAGCTGTATTATACCAATATGTATTGTTACTACATTGTTAGTCCTGTGTTCTTGAGGAAATGTGGAATACAAAAAGCAACCTGGCAAGAAGTAACTGAGAGAAAAAAACTTTTCAGACTGTAGAGGCAGTGGATAGAATCCATACATGGGCAGCCAGTCTCTGTGAAAGGGACACTGTTCCTTTTTCATCCCTGTTATTGTGCAGGTGGTTGACATCCACCTATCCAAAACCCACACAGCCCCAGAGAAGGAAATCTCTGGAAGGCAACACGAGCACAGAATTCTTTTGTCGTCTCCATTCGTTGGCCAAGAAATCTCATCATGCTAGTTATTTTAATTCTTCCATATAAGTGCAAGACATACAGCACAAAGGAGGGTACTGCAACAGAGGAGGTTACAGTTGATCTGCCATTGTATGTCCCATGCTGTATTTTCCACTCATATTCATTCATTCTTTGTCCACAATCAGCAGAGAAGAATGACAAGAACGAAGAGATGTCAAATCTTGCTAAATCTGCAGATGGTTTCAGTCCTGAAATACACATTTTATAGGTGCTGGGAAGATAGCCACAACTTCTCATTGTGAATTGCCATGAAGGGAACAGTGTAGTCTGAAGCTCTGTGGTTTTGAACAGTCCTTAGGTATGCATTTTCAGAGTGAGAGTGCAAAGTGAGATGGCAGGCTTTGTACTTCTTGGAAAAAAATTCCTCAGTTAAGTTTATTTTGAGATTAGATATATGCCCTAGAGGGTTACTTTCCTTTTTATTTTTTTTTTTTTTTTTCAGGTTATTCGGATGCTGGGTTGTTATCTCTTGCCACTGCCAGTCTAGCACAACTATATAGATGGGAAGACCCATGCAGCATTAGAGGCATAGTACTTCATAATCTGCTTCGTGCCTAATCTGAACTGGCTGGTTTTAGGTTAAGGGCAATGCGTGCTTCTTCTTTCCCTGTCCTTTTGTTCTTGGAAGTACCATGTCACAACCGTGACTTTTGAGAAGTGGATATGATCGCTCACTGCAGAATCTCTCACTGCAGTGCGGTTTAATTAGCTGATATTAGAAACCATGGGGATGTTTTGGGGGTGGTGGTCCAGGTACTGGTATCCTCTGTTATCTGCGCACATTTGACATCAAGCTCCTGGAAAAGTGCAGTTCTAACTAGACTGATGTTGGCTTTCCAGAGCACAATTGTCCTTTCACTAATGTGGTAAGTCCAGGCTTTTGCTTGTTGATGGCCAAATGATTTAATACATGGGTATTACTTATGCAGATGCGTGCAAATTCCATTAATCTCCTTTTTGCAGCTATCATCTTCCCTCTCCTGTTTGTTTTTTTTTTTTAAGAGACAATCACTCACCATCACCAAACAAAGCTTTTGCCCCTGAAGAGGGAATCACCTAAATACACCTTTGCTGATCTTAGAGGCTTTGTGTCAGCCAGTTCCTAGCTTCTGTGGCATCTTTGGGTGGTTTGAAGCAGGCTTCCCACAGGAGACTCTCCCTCTCTCCCTCTCAGGTAAGCAGAAAAAACAAGAACTTTGGCTGCCCAGAAGCCCCATTCTTTTATAGTAGGATAATTTGCACACCTACTTGCGATGCAGGTGCAGAGCCTGTACCATTGAAACATACTGTCTGAATATTGTCTCATCTGGCTGTTTCTGAGGGCAAAAAGTGACAGCAAAGGGTTCTGCTTCATTCTTCCCTACACTTAGGTAGGGTCATAATGTATATTTCTACACATATACATGTGCAGATATTTGCACATGCTTGTGTGCCTACTTTTTGCAGTTTACACACTTCTAAGAACATTTCGCCTTACTTTTTTTTTTTTTTTTCTCAGATACAGGCTCATAGCTCTAAATAATTCCACCCCCTAGCCCCCCTTTTGCTTTTTGTTGATGTTATACTCATTTTACTCTGAGCAAGCTAGTTTGTTCCCGTCCTCTGAGGAAGTTCAAGGTATAATGAGCAAAGCATCCGGATTAATTAAGCAACCTGGTCCAATTTCCCCTCCCCCACTCCCACTCCTCCTCCCATGGACTGGATTGGATCTAATCCAAACCAAAGCAATCCTCAAAGTCAGTCTTCAGCCAACAGTCAGTCCATTCTGCTGACATCCAAAGAATGGTTTTACTATATAAATGATAAGAAATACCCTTGCTAAGACAAGAAGCCCTTTAAAGACATTACTGTCACCTTCTCAAATGTTTGCAGTGACTCCAGGCTCTTTCCCAATACCGTACAACATTTGCAAACTTTTCTTTTGCCAAGCATCCCAGTGAAATGTGATGCTTCAGAGAATATGAACTAGATGCCCACAGCATCTGACTCTTCCGAATGCCTCGGCACCACACACACAGCCACGTAGACAAACTCTTTCTCTTTTATTTATAGTAACTTAAACTTGGGCAGCACCAGGTATGTCAAATTAGCTTGCTCATGAATCTTCAGGAAATTATTGCTCTCTCTACACAGTGCCATGTCCTTTAAAATGTGCAAGAGGGAGGGCATTGTGTTCCAAATTGCAGAACTGGTGTTTTAATGCATGTAACCGATACTGATTTATGGTCTGGACAGAATTTATAGCAAGACAGAAAAGGTTATGTTTTCACTGAAAATTTACTTCCATCATTTTCTTTAACCGTCTATCTTTATGCAATCTCAGCAACTATCTCAGTTAACCAAGTGAGTCATTGGACTCTAAATGAGGGGATTGCTGTCGACTGTTTGTATCTCCCTTTTGGAAGATTGTTGCCACTTACTGCAGAGAAGTCATTTAAAATAGGAGGCACAAACACATTTCTGCATCATGCAAGTTTCGTGCATAATTTAGATAAGGGTATTAGTATATCACGCTTGCAGGTTTCCTGCCTCTTACACAAACCTCTTTATATTGTCTTCTATAGGCAGTAGATGTGATACACAGCCGGCTCAGACGGATAAAGTATTAATGCTTTGGTCACCTGAGGTTACTAACTTTACTGATGTGACAGGATACTTCTGGGTTGAGCAAGTATGTCTTGGACACAGGAGGGCAGATAATGCATAATGGAACCATATCATTTTATGTCACGGGGAGGCAGAAAAGCCCTAAAGATAAGTTTGAACAGAGGGAAAGCATAAGATTTATTTATTGCTATTTTCTAAAAGAAGAGTCTGCAGAATTAAGGGACCTGGGGATCCATTCTCCAGCTAAAATCATTAGAATCTTCAATAAGCATCTGCTATTTGGCACTCTATCCATGCCTCCTACACAGCAGTGACTCTCTGGTCAGATGACTTTTACACATACTTTTGAGTCTATTGATTGGTAGGAGAACATCAAGCCATATTGTCCGTATCTTCCCACTTCATCTCATGTGACAGTTATAGGGAGGGAGGATGTTAAAAGTCTCCAGCAATGGTGACTGCCTTAGGGTGAAATAGCAAAATGACCCATTCCTATCACTGTCTGCATAAACAAGCTGGCCTGAACGCTGGACTTAACTTTGAGAGGCAAAGGTTCACTCTGCCCTCTCCTCAAACTAGTCAACGTGCTGTGACAGACTGGTTTGAGAGGAGTGGGTGGCATATGAACATCTTTTAGTAAAATGCCATCTCCTGGGAAATTCTAATGGGAGGGGACTGTTTTACAGCAGTAACTACAACACTAAGGCTGATGAAGTGTAAAATTTCAGTAGTCCACAGCTTGCTGACTTCTTCTGAATAAATGTTTTTAAAATACAGGTTTCTCAATGTGAAAATCCTTTAACAGGTGTTGAGTTTTATACAGGACTCAGCTCAGCAGCCGCATCTTGCCAGATGGGGAGCTGCACATGACTTCAGGAAAAGAGCACGTTTGGCAGGACTGAGGATTTTAGAGTTGCAGCTCTAAAATCCTTCTCTTGACTAAGACATTGGTATTCCACAGACAGAAAGCCGCATTTTTCAAAAGGGATATACAAAGCAATAGTAACACAAGAGGTGTTTGTAGCACTTGTAGTTCCTGCATAGTTTAGTGGGAGCTCAAAGCACCACAGGAATCACTGGGAGACATGGCCAGTAATTACACTTTCCAGAGTTTAAGGTATTCTCCATGAAAACTTTTACCACAAATACCTTACAAATGCACTGCAGAGTAAGGAATTGCATTATTATATACCAAATGTACCTGTTCTCATAAGTTTGTTGAACAGAACAACTTTTTCTTAATCATCAGCGTAAACCAGCTTGAGTGTGCATCTGTTCTCCTCATGGTTCTGTTTTTTAAATCCCACACCTAGACAAGACCTTTGACAGGGACTGCCTGCAATGGAGAAGCACCCAGGAGGTGCAAAGGTGAGCTCACAGTGATGTTCAAAGAGGACTGGATTTGGAGGACTGTTAGTGATCCTGACCAGGGTGGAATTGAACTCTGCATCTTCAGGTTAAAGGCTGGAGCATAAAACCCGCTGTTTTTCTTTTACCAGTGCATGCTCATACGAGGCTGAGCTTCCTTTGAAAGCCACAGCACAGATGTCACCCTCTTCTCTGGTTCCCTTTTGTAGAATATTCCCAGATTTTAAAGGATTTATATCGGATTGCAATTAAATAAAGCCTCATTGTACTCTCAGTTCTCCTACACAGCATTTTAAATGATTGGTACATGCAAGATCGCAAAAACAAGGCTCTCATATGAGGATTAGTTCTTCCCTAGTTGGAGTCCACCAAGCAGCACATGAACACCTCGCCAACCAGAATCTTTTCAGCACTGACACTTGTTATTTACAGTTTTTTAATTACAGTTATTTACAGTTTTCTTAATATAAGCCATTTTCGACAGTTCTGTCTACCATAGCATCACTTTCTTAAGCTTCAATAAATGCTAAATCATACTAGGTGAAATCCTAATTACTTTTTTTTCTTGAAATCATCAGGACTTTTTCCGTTACAAAAATAAGTATCAAAACAGCCTCTGCAAAAATATTTGCAGGTAAGCAATGAAACATATTGAGAGAAAGGAGATTTTTTTTGGTGAAAATTCAGTCTTCACATGCCTTGTTTTGTGCTTCGGCTTATTCTGTTTAAAATCAATACAGTCAGCTCTGGAATAGCTAACTAACGGCCTAGAATTAGTGCAATCAAATGGTTAAAAGTTAATTGAAACCAATGTGTGTTGAGATCATAGTGTGTTTTGTTTAGGGTTTTTTTTTTCCCCAAGCAAAGTACTATGTGTTATTCAGTCACAGAGCGTAAAACAGGTCAAAGTCAGCAAGTCGTACAGAGAGCAGGATTAATGCACTATGGTGCTAGTGGGCTAACGCACTGTAGCAGCACACCAGTGGCTAAATATTTAAATTATATGTATGTCAGTGTGTGGAACAACTTGAAAGAAACCTGTTTTTTCCTTCGTATAGTCTGGCTGTGAATTCTGAATAGCATTCAAGTTCGGAGCAGCCACCCCATCTGACTATCACAGAGCTAACTGGCCTATTGCGGTGCTGCTGCCATTTTCCCCCTTCATTTTTTCTCCCAGCATACTGGGGGTATTTTCAATTAAGAAGAATTCAATTTCACAGTTTTGCAAAGGGTTCAATGCTAATGAGTAAACATAGGAGGACTCGGTAATAATAATTCATAAGCAGCAGGAAGAAAAGTGTATGCTTTGTTGTTGGACTGGTTGGAGCCAGTTCATTTTATAGAATTTCATGCCAGCTACACTCCATAAATTTTTCACAATGATCATAAAATACCTTTTTATTTTATTTTTTTTCCTTTTGTTGCTCTCCAGAGTTTATTCATTACACATGAAGCATATCTCTGCTGTGAAATCCGTTACTAAATACCTCAGGACCTGTCATGCCACTGTAATTTAAATTGAATGTAACAATAATCCAGCCTGATTGCCCAGCTCACTAGTTAATGTGAGGATATTTGACTCTGTTAATCACCACAATAGCCAGGTCACATTTCCACCATTGCATAAGTAAACAGATTAACCGGCATGCAGCGCAGCCCTAACAAACGGCTCGCCGGTGACATTTGCGGCGCAGCAAGATGCAGCCTCACCAGGAGGACAAGAAATTGGCTCTGGTGTTGCAAACCACAATTTTAATAATATACACGAAACCCAAAAACTTTTTTAAATTGTGCTTAGGTAAAATACATGCGCATTAGAGAACTAGCCATTCCGAGCATGGCACCTGAGGCAGGCAGGTTATTCGCCGCATGCACACAGAGAGCGAGTTCAGCCTATCTCACGCTAAAGCCTTGCTGCCCATCTCAGAAATAGCTCATGCTACAAAGAGATTTAGGTGGATTGATTTTATATTATGCGAGATCTGCCTCTCACTGTGCAACGTGTTAAGATAATCAGATTTTCTGTGTTTTGGTTTTTTCCTTGTTTTCACGCTAAGCGTAACTCTAAGCAACTTCTAGATTCCAGTGTTAACTGCCTCTCAGGTCACAACTTTTGAATCTGCATGTTATGATGGATAAATAATTATAATAAGTGCTGTGGAAAGATTTTTTTTCTTGTTGTTTTAGTACATGTTTAAAAAAGAGAGGAAGAAAGAAAAAAGAGAGAAAGAGCACCAGTGATGTTAAAAGATGATAAGATTCAATCAGGTGAGATCACAGGCATGCTATTGTACCGCAGTTTTTCAAAATTGCCCTTCCCCCTCTTAATCCACATTGTGTACCCAGCAGCTGGGATAAGAGTCGTAGTGGATAATATCATTTTGTTTTGTCCCAGCAATATGATGCTATCAGGGGTTGGCTGTGCTTTTAATTAAGGGAGAACACCCTAACATGTTGGACAAATATACCTAATAAATCTATTTCTGTACTATCTGGAAAGGAGTATTGTAAGAGCTAAGATCTTGAAGCTAAATCTAGGCCCTTGTGATCTGTTTTGCACCCAGGTGTCTCGTCTGCTGAGGATACGCTCTCTTTTAACAATGAAAAGGTTATATATCCACCATGACTTCTGGTTTGTGCATTTTATAGGGGGTCCGAAGTCATCACGGTCTCATCACATTAAAGCTGCCACCACTCAACCTTAGTGGCTGATATGTATTTTTGACACAGAGAAATCCAAGTAGGGTTACAGCCCAGCAACAGCAGCTCCCATTGTATTTTTGCCTCCTGCTGTCTACTTTTTTCCCTCCTGTTGTTTATTTTGGGGGACAGCAAAACAGGAAGGAAGGAAAAAAAAAAAAGACATTACTGCTCAGCCAGTAGTAAAACTTCTTTTATGGGCTGGCCTTGTAGCCTAGCGCTACTGACACCAAGGATTTGAGAGAGGATCCCAGTGAAGCAATACAGACAGCACTCCCCGGGCTGTTCTGGCTTATGACCTGAGAGATGCACAGAAGGAGCTCTCTTCATCTCTTTGCTGCCAGAAAAATGATTGGCTCAACACAGGTTCAAGGATGAGAGACACCAAGCCAGGGAAGGGGAGAGGCTCCGCTTACCAAGTGGGGCTAGGAGGACAAAACAATTTCTCTTGCAGAGAAAGAGGGGCAAAAAAAATTGCAAGCAAACGTTATTATAGAACAAGAGCATATATCATCAGCACACAGGCAGATACCCTAACAGAAAGTTATGACATTTTTTTTTTCCCTCAAGAAAATGTTTACAGTTCACACAACATCTAAACCACTGCCACTATTGCACAAGGCTGAAAAACAAAGCTGACTTAGTAGTTTCACAGGCTTTTATATAACCCTATAATTTTTTTAAAGCGCTTTGTTTCATAAAATGAAATTATGTAGGCAATTAGTCTATACTGTGCACTAACCCCTGTTATGCCTTGGCTAGGAAAGGGAATTAAAAAGAACAGAGTTATTTCATTTTAGAAACAGGTTATTGTGTATGCCCTGTAAGTTTTTCATTTAAAAGTGTTACATTTATTATACAAATGAATTATTTCATTGGTCTTCACTGGTAATGCTTTGAAAAACATGAAATGATAGCCTATAGCTGTGTATTTCTCAATCCAGAGCAGAAAACTAGGGAAAGTAGGCAAGGTAGAAGAGGGTGGTGACTTGGACAGCTGGAAACTTTTGCATGGACACTGAGGGCAGCTGCGGGCTGGAAACTCACTGAGAAGCAGCTGGTCTAGTATTGCTTCACGCTGGCTCTCTGAGAACCTGGCTCACATGTGGTATGAACCCTCACCCATGTTGGCGGTCCAAGGAAAGAAGGTAAGAACAGAACTGGAATGGACACAGAGGCATCCTTGCAGTCCAAAATAGTGGTCACCACCTCCTGTAACCTGCTTCTTGCTCAGACAGGGAGCTGCCAGGTAGAAGAGGACTGCCTGCATCTGACAGGGAGGGAAGAGGAAATGAGATTGAAGTGTTTGTTCTCACAGGGCTCTGAAATTTTCCAGCATCACAGGGGGATATTTCATTTTGCTTGTTATTGTTATCTAGTCTTGTCATTTGCCAGTCTGATCTACCAGCTCCAATATATTTTTTTTTTGTTAAGAGGGCAAGCAGAACATGCCAGCTGGCTCTGGGTTTCAGGCTTTCTGTTGCGCTGTGCAAAAGGAGTCAAAAAGACTTGCTTCATCGGTGAAAGCAGTGCCCTCAGAGTTGCTCAGAATTCTTGGCTTTGCATGGTTTGGTACAACACCTTAAAAGTGTCCCAATACATTTCTGCTCTTTTTCAGAACCACAGCAGGGATTGCAGAGGAGCCTGTGAGATGGTTAAGGAAGTTTAAGCTCCTGGTGTAAAATCCACTACAGTACACTAGAGAGAAGGCCAGTGTATCACAGTGCCAGAAGGCATAGAAGTGAGATGACAAAGATGTATTGGATATTTCACCATTAGGAATACACCACACTAAGAAGACACCAAAGGTAGAGTTGCTCACTGGAGCAAAATATGAGGATATGAAGGATAGAGGAAAAGGAATCTGAGAGCATTGTTGGTCTCTTGGCAAATTTTATTCAAACTTAGGTTCCCATAAAGGCTTGATACCAGCAAATTATATGTGTTTTGGGGGATTTTTTTTTTCCTTTACTTCTAGACTAAGGTATACTGGCCAGATCATAGGTGATACTTTGCACTACTGCAAATTCTGCACGTGTTAGCTCCCCGTAACTGCAGCATTAGAGGCATTTAGACTAATTCTACTTGGGCTGGGATGTTGTCACAGCCTCTTGCAGATGCCAGGTCATTAAACATGTGCTGATGTACATCTTAGTATGGTACAACATTTTGGGTAATTGGCCCATCTTAGTATGGTACAACATTTTGGGTAATTGGCCCACCCACTCTGTACTCTGCTGGAGCAGCTATATACTTCCATTTCTGGCAAGTTCACTAGCTATGTTTGTTGCATGCCTCTCCTAGGACAATAAAATTAAAACAGAAAATAAAAGAATAGCTAAGTGGTATCCTTTTGCTGACTGTGAATTGATAATCAAGAACTCAGATTGCTTTGACTTCTAGGAAGAGGACAAAAATCACTCCGACTTACATTATATTACAATCATTTCCTCCAACATTTTGAGTTACTTTCATCACAGGCTTCATTTTGTTGCCCAGAGCAGTTTCTCATCAGAAAACAGCTAAATGAAGTTCCCCTTGTATCATCCAATGTGTTGAAACTTTCTGTATTTCCTATATGCTTTTGTTTTAACCAGGATAAGATATATTAAACAAACATTCTCCGAAGATGTTAATACTCCTCGAATACCTCTCATACCACTTCACATCAAGCATTAGATGGTAGTCTTTTACAGAGCTACGCAGGGTTTAACTTGCTCCATGTGTTTTTGTAAGTACTGAAGAAGAAGAGAATCCGTGAAATAATAATAGAGCAGAGTAGATCAGGTGGAAGGAATCAAAATGCATGGAGAGCTCTTCAGTCTATTCACGGGTTCAGGTTCTGCCAACGTCACCTGACATTCCAGTAGCAAAATACGCCTTAATAATTATAGGTGTCAGTGAAGGGCAGAGCTCCGGAGAGCTGCTCACTGAAACACTACCCACTGATTTTCCTCTTCAGCTTATAACTACTTGCCTGCTTTCTTTAAACTTTCCCAACAAGGAGCCAGTTGTTTTCCAATTTGAACAGAAATCACTGAGACTCATGAAATGTTAGGTTTCATGAAACTGCTAGCCAGTTTCTGTTTTTTCCTGTCATTTTTCTCTGCTAGCCTTTCAGATATAGAGAACCTCTAGAAGAGCAAGTAGGCAGATGGGCAAGTGCCACTGCTGCCCAAGTCACACTAGTGGTGGCAAGTCTAAGAGAGTTCTTGCTTGCCTTTGTATTCTTGAAAGCTTTAGCAAAACTAACTGAATCACTGAGGTGATTACAAAGTAGTGGCCTCATGCTGAAAACATGGAAATTGACCTGCTGTTATTCTCTTAACTTTCCCCAAAGTTGGTTTTCGTGGTCCCTGTTGCAATCACAGGCAACCTTCTAGGCTGCTGTTTTCCAAGATTTGACAGAAGCCAGATGTACTTGGTAAACGTTATGATGTGGTCAGCAAGAAAATATGCAGCATGTATATTCCTTTATCACAGTTCCCTAACATTGGGCAATGTTACATACAACCAGGGGGGATGTTTGTTTTGCCAAGATGGTCTATAAGCATATTTTGTGATTACAATATAATCTCTTTGCAGAGACAAAACATTGTGCAGGGTGAGACATTCTGATAATCATTTCAGGATCTAAGTACTGCCAGAGTTTGAAGACAATCTGCCCATGTCCTGTTTTTCTAGGTAGTAACCTTCCAGTGAGGAGCTGTTAACCCAGCACAGTCTGACAGTGCAGCTCTGGGTTGCTGAGGCAGTCAGCATTGTGTCTGCTTGGAGCCAGAAAGTAGGCATCATGGAGCAGTTGCAGTGAGGCTCCTGCTTTTACCTCAAATCCAAGAAAAAAAACCCTATGTTTAGCATGCCATTTTTCATCTCCATGAAGAAGAATCTATTTAGCTTTATCAAAACCATGCTAACAGGACTTTCTGGATATAAATTTTCCAGAAGGCTTAGTGCAATATTTGGGCAACACAGACATGGGAACTGAACTCTATAGACCGCCTTAAGAAAGTGATGCTGCTATCTTGTGTCCAAGTCTGTCTTAGACTACCATAATTGATATCTGTTACTGTCTTTTGAATGCTACCAGACATTCCCATTCTTACTGAATCTGCTGCAGGGGATGCAGACCATACACAGCTCTCTCTGCTGTGCTAGAACTACAATTAAACAACAACAATAAGATTTACACTTACCTCCTCCTCAACATAAGGGCAGGAATTTTGGGGTCCAGATATCCTAGCTGATGTTGTTGATTAATTCTGTTGCTGTTTTCTCATGCATTTTGATGAGAAGACAACAAATGTGTAAGAGAGAAACAGCATCCTTCTCTAAAGTCATCATATCAGTGACTTGCTGCAATATAGGCTACTAGAAATACCTTTACCTCACTCAGTGCCATATATTTCTTTTATGAACTGCAAAATCTATCTGAAGGTTGTTCACAGCTTGTTGGACTTGATCTGATTTTTTGAAAGGGAGAATTCTCCTGACCTGGCAGACAGTGAATATTTGGACAGAATCTGCTTACTTTATCTACAAAGTGAGTGCTTAGTTCTTGATAGTTTCTATATGTAACTGCATACAAGGTATCTGCAAACAATCCAATATGCTGGTTCTGAGACCAAAAAAAAAAAAAAAATATGGTGCTCTTTATTAGCCTCAACAATTTCACAGACAAAACAGAGACAGATAATCCAAACAGGAACCATGAAATGCCACAGCCATGAAAGGAAACATTTTAATTCCCAGTCGCGTTACTTGCACATGCAACCATCACCAAGGAATCCTGTAACTACCCATTACACAGTAATGGGTAGTTCCATGAACACGCTGTTCCATGAACACGCTGTTAAATTCTGTTTTTCAGTGTACTTTCTCAGGGCTCCAGCACAGCCTTATGAACTTTTGTGTTTTTAACACAGGTCTCAGGAAAGCAGGCATGTAATTAAGGGAACATATGAGTTATTTTTTCTTTCTTTTACTGTACAGATGGTTTTTCCTACCTCATTTTCTTTGCCCACTTCATTATAGGCACTTAATTTAAAATAGTGCTTTCCAGAAAGTTAAAATTCAATTCTAGAAAAGAATGGACAATTACAAGCATAGGAAAACACAGTATTACTTTTAGTGAATATCAAAAAAGGAGAAAGAAAGGTCTATAGGCTAAACTTCCACATTTTCCATGTAGAAAGCCTGACATGATATTCACTTAAACAGGCAAAAAAAAATATCCCTTTGATTTTAGTGTTTGTAATAGGACAGGCCTATGAAAACATTGGTAAAAATGTTAATGAGAATTCTTCAATATCACCGCCACATATAAAGACTACTAAAAAAAGGACTGAAAAGAGCTTCTGCTGTCAATGCTTGATTTTAATGTAGCTCAGAGTCTGAGTTTTGGGTTTTTTACCTTCTTAATAGCAAGTCCTTACTTTAGGACTTACATTCTGCATTTCATCTTTACTTAAAATGTCATTACCATATACAACTTTGGAAGACTTTGGTTTTTTAACACAAAAGAAATGGAGGGAAAGAATGGAGAAAGTAGGGGTTTTTTTCCATGAAAAAAACCATAGAAGAGGAAGCCCATCTGTATTTACCCAGAGTCTGGATATAAGAATAGCATTGCAGCACAGATCAGTGATTCCCCACAGCCATGCTGTGAAAACATGTATGACCTCAGTATTTTCAGTGAAAAAAAAATTATCACAAAGGAGAATAACTGACAGTTGACACTGCTATATAATAATAATTTTTTAAAAAAAAAGAAAATCTAATTGATGATGTTGATATATTCATCGCTGCAAACTTAATGTTTCTCCTTATTAGTGGGATTTAGGAAAGTCATTATTATTTTTGTAAGAAACTCTACAAATGACAGAAGAGGTGCATGAACTGCTGCACTCCCCACAGTGTATGCGTACTGCTAATTAAGTATATCCCATTGAGACTTCTGAACACTGCTGTTGGCACTTAATATAGCTTGTGAAGATCAGTTTTTAAGTGAGAATCCAGCAGATGGTGGTCTGGATGTAGAAACGTCCATTTCTTAGGTGAAGCCTTCTGGCAATTCTCTGTGTGAATATACATGCTAAGCACTGTAGAAGTTCAGAAGAACAGTTTGTGAAGTGACCTTTCCTGGATCTCTGTTCTCCATCCCTCTTCAAGTGCCCCAGCACGCACTGCTACTTTCACCAGCGGTATGCTTAGTCCTGAATCTGAATGGCTTTGCTGATTCCAGACAGTGAAGGTGCCTACCTCCAGACAGTTTGACCTGGATTTACAGAAGAGTGTTTATATCCCAGACTCTGCATAATAGATGTACTTCGGATGAAATGGATCATGGCCATTTCAGCATTCTACCTGTTTCTCAGAGTGAATGAAAAAAATGATGGGTCCTTAAGATTGAAAATCTGGCCTTTAGTCCTAATTATTTCTCTTTCTTTACAAAATAAGTGTCAATATCTCTGTGCTTCTCTCTCCCTTGTGCTTCAGAATGTGCTTTGGTGAACCCATCTGGCAGTAGGGTGGCTGAGCTTAGTTTTCCAAGCAAAGTATTACTGAAAGCTTAAAACAATGTTAACCTGGACCAATGTACTCATTTTCTCTAAGAGCTTCTTCTGACCTGACCTGAGTTTATCACCACCAGTTACATTTGATATGGAGAAAACAAACTTTTCTAACCTCTCCTCTCCCTCTCTAAATTGATGAAGTTCCTCCTGTGCTTCAGATAGGAAAGGACTGCCCCTATCTCCAGCCACAGGATAGCTTTGATAATATATTTGTGCTTCTGACACCTCTCACTTTGACGTTGGTTTAAAAAAAACTAGTCATAAAATAATTACAGTTTATGATACACATGGTTGTGATGGGAAATTCCGTAGACAGTTGAAGAAGGTAAAAAAAGTCCTTAATTTTTGACAGGTATAGCTAATCATGACATATAAAGACTTTATTTTATTATTTGATACTTACTTGCTCTGTGAGCATGCATTTTAACACACCTCTGAAAAATATCAATAAATATCTCTGTGAAATCATGGCTGTTTATAGCCAGAAAAATGTTGAACTGATGTAGTCACACAGGACATCAAATTGAATTTAATTCCTAGGAAAAAAAAAAAAAGAAAGTTTCAATTGCAAAGTAAACCTTTCCCATATGGAAAAACAAATAAGTCTGCCACAAAATATGTAATATTTAAAATACCTTATTTACATTTTATTTTCAAAATAAAAGCATATGTATCTGTTACAAGAAAAAGAGGTTGATTGTTTTCACTGTTTTTGCCTTTAAAGACCTTTTCTGCATAATCTAAAACATGACCCTTACTGTAGTTTGTCATGCTCCAGTTTGCCACTACTGGCAAGGCAAGACACCCATCAACATCTGTGGAATACAGGTATAAGGCACAGTTAAATCCTCTGCTATCTGCACTTTTTCAGATTAATGTTGTATTTCAAGCTGTATAAATACATAAATATAAAAATGTGTCATCTTGTGTGGGTCCTAACTCCACAGGGCACATATGCTCCTTTTTAAGTGTGTGCTTAAATACTTGGTTGAATTTGATAATACTGACCTTTGTAGTCATATTTACTTAACCCCCACTCCATCTTCCTTCATGTGGAAGAATTCAGAACTTGAACTGCCATAAGAACTAGGCTCTAACATGATCTGGAAGAGGAGAATTCACTTCTCTTATGAATATATGTCCAACTGTATAGGATATAGGCACATACCCCCTGAACCTGGTGTATAGAGTTTTACTCTAAGTCCAGCCTTTCCTGAAGAGCTGGCTGGTTGTAAAAAGGTTATAAACCTTTTTACAGAGTTTCAGCAAACCGTGTTAACAATTCTGTGAAGCTAAATATTCCCTATCCTTCTTTTAATATGGTATACTTCCATATCTGTCTCTCACTTGTCCCCTTACCTGTTATTCTGCCTTCAATGTACAATCAGATGAGGCAGTAGAGTTTGAGATGGGGCCCACTGATTGGTTTTTGTTTAGGTTCAGGTATTTTTAATATCTTGTGTAGAACAGTTGAAACTGTCTAGAAAGGGAATTCCACATCCAACACAATTTTTCCTCATTTCTTAGAACACTGTCCTTTGAAATGTGTTCAGGCTTTTTTTACCACTTTCTCCCAATAAGTAAGTCAACTTGATGCCTATTATCTCCCTTGTTGGGGTAGAGAATGTATGGTAGCAGTAATAGCTGTATTCCAAGTTACAAAATTAAAATAATCATTTACAGGATATTTCAAAGTGGTGGAGGGAATGCAGTGGGAGATTGGGTGAAGCAAATATATGTGTTGGGAGAATCAGCTGGGGTTAATTTATATTTATAGCCAACAAACAAATTGAATTGAGTGCATGAATTTCTGCGGGTGTTGTATGTGAAGTATTTTCTGCCTGCTGATGGATAGATGGGGAACACAGTAGGCGGGAGGATTGTCAGGACAGGAAAGAGAACCTAGCATCTGATAACTATCAAATGAAGAACATAGGAATAGGAAGATATCAAAGAATTGAAAAGAAAAGCAACATTATACACACAAAGCTATCAGAAAGTTGTGGTGGATTGCTGTTTGGGGTTGTTTTTAAGCAAAGAGAGCAGATAATGAATACTTGAAAAATACATTACCATCTGACCGGAGGAAGTACAAGCCAGAAATAATTTTGGTTGACTATTGAATAGGAAAGACGCACTATACAGTAATGAGATAAAAGACACAGGAATATTTGTTTGTGGACATGAGTGTGTAGCTGGAAGGACCAAGATGAGAGCTGTCTCCTCTCAGGGATCCGACTCCTGCACTGTAGGGCAAGGACTCCTCACCCTCCGGGACCACGAGTGCTCCCAGGGCCGCTCCAGCCCTGGAACTGTCCATGGTCCTTAGGACAATGTCTCCGAGATCACTTTCACTTGTCTAGACAACCAGAAACACGTGATTAACTCCTCAACTTGATTGCTTGCCTCCTTTTGATAGAAAACAGATTAGCAGAGTTGGACATAAATTATGGACATTTTCTCATGAAATTTTATATGACAGTTTTAATCATTTTGCCCTGGGCTCTTTCTTGTGACAGGAAAGTCATTCTTAAATAAAATACCAGCAAGTGCTTTTTTTTTGCAGGAAAACATCTATTACTTGAAAACCTTCTCCTTTTTATTTTCTGGCAATTTAATTTTGTTTTAAATGTCCTTACTTTCTTATTGAAGGAGGGCTGCTTTGCAACAATAACAGCCTACAGTTTCTCAAATTAAGCTTATTCTTAATGAGAAACTTGGACTAAAGCTGAAAAAGAACTGAGAATTTTAGTTTTCTCAGCTTTATGCTTCCTTTAATGTTTGGACATTTTTACTTAGCCATATTTTAGAAAACACATTTTACTGAAAGAGCGCATGCAGCTTACACATTGAGTGCACTGATTTACTGCATTCAAGTTTATCCTCAAATTTGTTTACAATTCCATATTCAAAAAAGAGTCTCTAAAAAGTTTTATTTTATTAATGTTGTTGCATACAAAAAAAAAAAAAAAACAAACATAAAGTAAAATGCATGAAAGAGAAATAGAAAATTTCTTCTAAAAATGCATAAATGTAAATATTCCATTCCAGTTTCCACAGGCCTACCCTGTCAGATGGTTTGACAAGTTTTAAGAGATTGGAAACAACTTATTCAAAACAGACATATAGCATAGTGCTCTTTACAGTTTTTCAATCTATATTCATCTGAGTCATATTCCTCTTCTTTTCAGCAGAACTCCAGCTGAAAACAATCTGTGGAAGTTTTGGTTGAGTAAGAATGTATATTGTCTTTTCATCCAAAGCGGAAACTTTGAGGTGTGCAGGGGGTATAAAAATAGGGTTACAAAATTAAATAGTGTAAACAAGATTTGCAATAGTAAGATGCTGAGTGAGTAAAAGCTAGATGTATTCTCCTCACCCTAGTGCCCAGTGGAGAATCCTGTAAAAGAATAAAGTGGTGGGGACCACCTTCCATATCGACCTACCCATTTCTAAATCAAACACATGGCTGGAACAAGATATTTTACAATCCACATTGGATGTACTGCAAGGAAAAGAGATACCTAGGATTCAGAATCAGGGCCCTTGGATCTAGCTGTTGACCTTGCTAGAACCACAACCTCAGGAAGACCAAGCGGCACCATAAATGATTGATCAATCATATCTGTTTACATTCACAGGATGCATTTTGTTTTTTCTTACTGAGTTACATTTGATATTACTTCTTTCATTTGATCTCTTATACTTCAGCAACTGTCATAGCTCTTAATGAACAGTATTTACCCTTTCATTTGTATTGTAGTCATTGATCAAGAACAGAAAACATTTTCTTTTTAACTCCTGACACTGAAAATTCCTCTAAATATGATCATAGCACAGACAAAAGAGTACTGATGCCCATTTTCAGCTAAGTCACATAGTGAAGCAGGATCCTCAAGGACCTATATAGCCAAGGAACAGTGGCAAGGTACTCTACTAAGATTATTTCCTTAGATGTTCTAGGATCTATGGGTCTTTTCAAGGAACTCTAGAGTACTGCTTTAATATCAACTTTCCAATGTTACTGATTGCGGATTTTCTTTTCATCTGCCTTTTCACTTCTGATAGTCAGTTTCAAGTGTTTAGAGGGAAATTTTGCTTGGGATTATGTTGAAAAGTCAGTTATAAGCTCCCTCCACTTTTGGTTGCTAGTGTAACTTCTCTCCTGCTTTAATGTATTTTGAAAAAAAAAATGAAGAGAATTTTATGTATTTTGAAGAAAATTATAATGCACCCACTTTTTTTTTTTGTTCAAGAACCTCTTTTGTTCAGTGAGAGCCTGAGGTCATGGTTTTTCTTTCAACATGATTTTCAACTTGTTGACTTACTTTTTATTTGTGTAGACTAATAACAGCAGGTTTAACTCAATTCTGAATAACATTTGGATATTTAGTGTTTTGCATATTTGATGGATTTTCATCTAGTCTGAATGTAATTGGACAGACATCTTCCCATAGTAGTATTTTAACTCTGTAGTCCAAAATTTTCAGAATTGCTCGTATATAGAAAATGTGATTTTCTGGAAAGTGAAGATGAAGGCATTTTAAAATCAACAGTGGAGTATTCCACTAGAAAGAACTTGAGGAATACAGTAGAAAATGAAAAATAATTTTTTTTTAATTTAAAATTATGATTGCAAAGCCATGCTAAGTGATCTATGTGCTAAGTGATGCACAGCTGTGCTTCAAACTGTATTAAATCTTATGTCACTGAGGTTACCTTTATTGTTTTACCAGGCAAAAGTTTGATCAGGAGAGCATAGTGATACAAAAGACATTTGAGAGCTCGGAGTGGCTTGCTACCTGACAAAGTTGGGGAAACTCTGCTTAAAACATTTTTCCTGAAGAAAATACTTGTTCCTAATTTAAATTACGTATATTCTTTCTTACAGTGTTTTTTAACATTCTCAGGTCTCTTTTTTTTTAACCTCTAGGACAGAGACAATCTTAAACATCAAGTATTAGGTTTATGGTGTAATAAAAAGTCAGTAAACATTAAATTAAATATTTTTCACTTCAATATAATTTTTACCTTCTCAAGCATTCTCTCCACTAGCTTCAGTAAAGATAGGAGAATATATTTTGAATAAATTATCAGTAATGCATGTTATGTATCTCTATTTTCAGACTTTCAAGAGTTAAACCACTTTTACTCCCTTTTCTATATTTTGATTTTAATAGTTTCATTGTGGCTGTTCTTGCACTATTCTGTGTTTTTTGATTGTGCTGCAGACCTCTCACGTTGAATTTACAAACCCCTTTCAGATGTGCATTTCCAGCTTGCATCCCTCAAATGTATGTCTTTATGCTCAGAAGTGAACACAAACTGTGTATGTGTGGAGCAGCTCATAAACTTCTGCTGTTCTGTAGCAAAATTGTATTTTCTCCCTTGCATTTTAATAAAAAAAATGACAAAAAAATGCCGCCTTCTTGACTATACCTCTTCGTATCACTGTTGCTACAGTCTCCTATAGGATTTGTCTGCTATTCTAGCTCTATGCTGATCCATTTCTTAAAAATGTTACAAAACTTTGTTTTTTCAAGGTCTGGAATCATGACATTCACAACGATAATGTTCAATCTGAACCATTAAATGAGTTACACCTTACTTAAACATTATTTATATCTGCTGATGACTAAAGCACAAAAGAAAAACATCTGATATTCTGATTTGCTGGCTACATCTGGAGTTATTTATGAGATACACACACAGAGACACCAGTTCATCCCTTCAGCTGCAGGAATCTAAGAAGTCCAGGAAAAAAGGCCATAGTAAACAACCTGTAAGTCTATTCTGAAGTTATCATCCATGGCATGAAAAAGAAAAATCAACTCTCTAAGGTGAACTTGAAAAGTAAACCTGATCTTTGACAGAAGAATTTACTCGCAAAATATTTTGCTTGTATTTATATTCCCTCTTGAGCAAACCCACAATTTGATAACATTACACTATGGCTACTCTTGCAGTATTTTCCATATATTGTTAAGATAGATCTCAACAGTTCTCACTCATCTGTACTATAAATTTAGGAGTTGATACTGTGTTACAAGCAGCTAATCAGAGGATAAGACTTCTGCCATTTCAAAAGTCCTGGGGCAAGCAAGAATTTGAGTACACATGGATTCTGTGGATTAATCCTGGCAAAACACCTGAAGAGGAAGCCTTTTGAAATACAGTCAGTCCAATAAATAATTTTCTTTGGACAAAATCTGAATTATTTTTACATTTTTCCTCAAGTGAATACTGCACCTAGAAAAGATAGTGCACATCCAGAGATGCTATATATCTTGAAATGTAAAATAAAAGTCCATCCAAGCCATGGATGCATTTAAAAAGCTGCTTTGCAGCAGCGTAACATTACACCAGTTCTGGTAGGGATGTATACGCAGCTAGCTGTGATATATGCATCACATACACCAAAACCCAGAAGAAATCTTAGCCCACTGTTCTGTTTTAGACAAATTTTACATAAGAATTGAACCAAATTCACTAGAAAATTGATGCTGTAATATTCCTGTCCACCCTAATCTTTGTGCAGCACTTTGCAGCTACTTTTTCCAGTTATGCCTGGAAATAACTGCATTTCAGTGGCAGAGATCAAGAAAAATGTTTTGAAATGCTTTTGTATTTTACCCAACAAAACTTAGCAATGTTCTAACAATATACTGATGACATTTCTGGAGTTGTAAACACTTTGGAACAGGACCTTATCTACTTTCATATTCTGTGAAATAAGAGGGGTGATCATTATAAAATAATAGTATACTCACCAGTTCCTATTCTCTTCAACTTTGCAAATAATTAAACACTTTACTTTTACTGCAGACATTCTGTAGTACTTATTTTCTTATTTCTAGAACATCAGTTTGGGCAGGAAATTTATGCATAATTGTAATGCTAGTGCTTAGAGTTCAATAATAGCAACAGTTTCAGTAATCATAAAATCATAGAATCATGGAATCATCTGGATTGGAAAAGATCTTTAATATCATGACTTTCAACCATAAACCTAACACTGCCAAGTCCACCACTAAACCACGTCCCTAAGTGTCACATCTACATGTCTTTTAAATACCTCTAGGGATGGTGACTCAACCGCTTCCCTGGTCAGCCTGTAATCCTCAATCTAAATCCACGTTACCTGTGAAATATAGTGAATCTAAAATTGTTTACAGCAAAATGGTGGATTTTTTCCCTAAATGAGCCATTTTTACCGTTCAGCAATAGAAAGGAAAATCAGTTCAATAGAGAAGTAATCTATTAAGCACTGATTATGAACAGAAGTAATCCTGGGGCATCTAACAAAACACCATAAAAGACAAAAGAGAGCCTATAATATTTTTATTAATAGACTATGAAAGAAAATTACTCCAATTGTAAGTGGTTTTATATTTTTGCTAAAATGAAAGTATCCTTCAATATGTTACAAAGCGTATTGCCCTGCTGGGGTTCTGTCAGGTCCTATTCATTCTTCTGTGGCTAGCCTATGTCATTTAAAGAAATAGGTGCATCACATAAGAGAAAGAAGAAAAGGAAATAAGGGATTTCAATGTTCCAAAAGCATTTGACCTGCACACAGTATTCAGTCAGTGTTTAATAAGTGTGCATCCTAATTCAGAAGGATTTTTGCCAAGAGGAATATCAGTAGTCCATGGGTAACGGTAGAATATGTCACTGAAGTTGAAGGAATCACGGAGTGGCTGAACCTATTCTCTTCCAGGTTTGTTTGGCATTTTTTTCAGGCCTACCATTTCAGATTAATGGCAGACATAACTGAGGAAGGAGTTATGCTAGCTTTCTTGTAGAACCCTGAAATAATATCTTATTTCTCACCTGTGAAACCATACGTCACCATTGAAATAAGTCACATACAGTTATAATTTATTTTGTTATAGGGAAAACAGCTAGGGACATTCAATTCGGGACTTGTGATATAAATCCAGATAACATAATAAGAACTGCACATGTGTAACAAAGGATCAAGTCTGATCAAGTAGCTTTGGAAGAGCTATGTTGTAAGAAATAGCTGGTGGTTTGGAATGACTTGAGCAAACAGAGGAAGAGCTACTTAAAAAGATGTCTTTCAAACACATCAGAAATAGTAGGTTTGCCAAGGAGCAACCAGTTTGGCCTACAAAATGTTGATACTTAGCAAGAATGTATCAGTCTATGCTATGTCTACATGTATTCTATACAAAGATAGAAAAAAAGTGGCTGTGAGTGAGCTCTATGATACGCTTTTGGGAAAAATCAGCACATTACAATTGGACCATGCTGTAATTCTGTATGGAAGGTATACATGGTCTTTTCCTAATTTAAACCTGAGTTAAGACTAGGACTGTGTGTTGGCTCTGTCAGCTGCTGTCAAACAGCAGAGAAACCACTGAAGCTTTATGAAAAGAACAGCAGCTCACCATGCACATCAAATGTTTTCTGAAGAAGCAAACTCCTGATGTCTGCTAGCTGCTGATGTCTACAAGCATTTTCCTAATGAATTTAGGCATGCAAAGCTAACAAAAAGCATCATCAACACCAGAAGTGGAAGAGCAATCCCTAAGACAGAAAGGCTGTGACAGAACAGTGTTCAGCATCTTATCCTGCGATGGGTTCCAGTGTGGCCCCAAGCAAGCCATTTAAACCACATCTGCCTCAATTTCCCACCTATAAGATTAAGATGACACCTCTTCTGTGCTTCATAAGGTGGTTGGGGAATGAATCTCTTCACACATCTAATACTCTTAAGCATGTGTATATCATCAGCTGCAGGGTACCTCCATGCTGTTGATGACTTGAAAGATTTGAGATTTTGTTTTTCCTTCAAAGGAACTCCTCGTTTGTCTGTAAGTTTTCAAGTGATTGATCTTAGTATTTTGAAAAGCAGGCCCTAAGAGTACAACTGCAAGTCCATTTTCTGGTCATATGCATATTTTATATGTTCTATTGTGCATCCATTCCCTCGTAAAGAGTTTTGGCAAAATGCCAAAGCAAACGAAAAATAACTACTTAACTTTGTGTCTAGCAGTTTTAAGTGTAAAATATACAAAAGATGTTCATTAGGCAAACAACAAAGCCTCTCTGAAAACCAGTAACACCCTGAGTGTGAAGTGGCAACCAAACAGACAGTAGGCCTATCACAGAATTGCTTGATTAAAGCAAAGTTTACCTGCAGTGACCAAGACAAATCTTTGTTCGAACACAATTGTCATGAAGTGCTTAATGCTCATGAATGCAAACATGACCTTAATTTGTCATCAGGCATTATCCATCCTGCTCTTTCAACTTGCATGTGCAGCTTTCATTAGTGAATGACTGGATTTATACATATATGTCATGAATGGCCTCTTCCACATTGCAAAAACTTGGTTACATTGCAAAAGCATGTTTCTGTACCTCATTTGGTATCTACTCAAATGACATGAAGCAAATTCAAGTCGTTTCAGGTGTTCAAACCACTCTTCAAAACTTTGAAGCCATTCTTCTTAAGGAATCTAGGCATTTCCAGCTTACTCTTTGCCCTATTTCTTCAGCCTTAGTTAATAAATCTCTCATGTATAAAAGCTATCCATATATTGATATAGCACCTAAAAATACTTTAAGACTGATTTACGGAATGAAAATAATTGTCATTTAATGAGCAGAAAAATGGAAGAGACTAGTGTCCCTACAAAGAGAGTATCGTGAAATAACATATACATTAGTAAGGAAAGGAAACCTATGAACTCTGCCCCTATTTTCTACTTGCTCTTGATGGAGGGCAATAGAAACTTCAGCTGGTCATTGCCGAGCTTTTTCTCCGTTTGCAAATGCTGCCATAGAAGTGCTTATAGAACTGAAGAGCCCCAGGCTTTTTCACCTATGGGCATTCATAGGAGAAGGAGAATTAGATAACATCTGTTTCATGGTCTGCACAGATTTTTCTCTTTCCAGTGGATACTATTATGCACACAAGAGAAACACTTAAACAATTTCCATGCAGCTGGATGGATTGTTTCACATTATTCCATGTCATCCTGGCATCCTACCTAATTGTCATTCTGACATGACAAAGCAGATGCCCCAAGTTTCATATGTGATGAAACCTTTTTTAGCAGCTGTGAATCAAATGCTTACAAGAAAAGTAAGTCTATTAAGTGCCTCCAGGTTATTTTCAAATTAAGACATTAAAATCAAATGGTTTTAATTTTGTCAATCTTTGCACGAATAACCGTTTGATTTCAACACAGGCTGAAAGGATTTCCCCATGCATTCAAGAACACACTGGGAAGGAAGAAGTATCCTGAAAAAAAAAAAAAGAGTTTAAAGTATCAATAACTGCTACCTTTTTTCAAAAAAGAGTTAGAATCTAGGTAAGAAAAAAAAAAAAAAAAACTAGAGGGAAAATGTTGTCCCAAGTTAATTGCCTTGCCCAGATTTACTTCTTCTAGCCTAACATCACATACCTGTGGTCATTTACCTCCAGCTGTGTAGATTTTCATCAGACAGTGGTATGTCGTCTTGTAAACATTGCAGTCCAGCAAATTCTAGTCTGTCTGTTTTGAATTTTTTGGGCAGGAAAGAAAACATCAGCAACTACTGAAGCAGTTCATCAGCAGGGATGGCGTGGAACCTTCCTGTCTGTCAGTCAGTGGAGAGACATGAGACATGTGCCAGGTCTTGCAGAGAAAAGTTTGTTCACCATTTGTAGAAAAACACGTTGAGGGAAAAAAGATGCAATCTGGCTTATTATGGAAAAGTTTGGTTTCAACAGCAGTCAGCAGCCACTTACCAGCACTGAATTTCAGAATCCTACATTTGCACTGCATAGACAAAATCTTCTCTTTGAAAAAGTGCATTGAAAGGTACTGTCAATGAACACAGGAAATACGCTGCTGAAGGAAAGTAAGAGTATATATGTCCTTGATGGAAGAAGTCATGCTGAATTTTTCCTCAGAAGTTAATAATACCTTGGTTGCTAGAGATCCCAGAGTGGGCATTAAAAAAAAAAATCAAATTAACTGCATTCTAAGATCTGCTGCTATTTCAATGTGAGAATATAGAAGCATGGGAAAATAACTTACAATTGCATATATTCATCTACATATACACGAAGAGGTGGAATATATTCTTGTTTTTTCAGCTTTCTAAAGCACATCCATTACTTGCTGGCCTAAGAAATCAGCTTGACTTGAAAGAAAGAGGATATCCTTTATTACATTGGTCAGAGCTGTATCTGACAAACATTATGTAAGAATATGAATACATGATGCACATGGTCAGATGAAGATGATAACCTGATGTTGACTACAGACTGTAAAATATGATAATTTTTTCAAAGAATGCCTAAAGATCTGATGAACCGTGTGTCAAAAATAGGAAAAAAAAATTGTCCATAGTCTAAAAAACTGCAAAACAAATTTTAATTATATTTTCTTCAGCCCTGCTGAGTGAATGCTTTTTAGGATTTGGTACTGCAAATGCTCTACAAAAGAAAACAGGAATTTCATATGTGGAAATACAACTGAAATATTTGTCCTATAGTTTATTAAAAGGAGGGAGAAAATGTTACTTGGACTACAGAAGACAGTGGATGCCACTGATTTTTTGTTGTTGTTGCCATATGTTTAGGATGATGATATGACTAGTTCTGAAGTCACAAATTACTTGTATAATCTCTCCCAAAGGATATTACGAATTAATTGCACCCTACATCATCCTATAAGGAGCAAGATAGCATTTCTGTTCCTGTTTGTTTACTTCTTTTAGTGGTTTATGGGTTCTTCCAGTTCTTTTAAGTACACTGCAGTAGTAACTGACAGAAACTGCTGCATCCTTGGTATAAGTTGAGTTTTTAAGATTTCCCAAAAGTCACTTGGGTCACGGGTGACAAGCTAAATTATTAGCTAAATTATTTGGGTTTACTTCATTAAATGTAACTACAAAATGAAAACTGAGAGTAAAAAATCTTTTTTTTTCTTTTTTTTTTTTTTACCACAATGTAGTAAGTAAAACTTTAGGCTTTTTAAGATAGTTTTTCATTTATTCCTTTTGTCATTGTTTCTCCAAAGTGAGCAGATTCATTTTGTAATCTACTCAAGGCAGGGAAATTTCAGTTATGGATTAACTATTCTTCAGTAATGTGATACAGGAATTACTAGATGAAGTATTTTATTTGGTATTATTTAGGCAGTTAAAGTAGATTATTATACTGTTCCATTTCAGTGTTAAAACATACGTATTTCTTTCCAAGCATCTTAAGCTGTGTTGTGTGCTGCAGATTTTTGGGATATTGATTTTCAGCCTTGCTAACCATTAATGCACTGTATTACTGATGACATTCTCTGTGCACATGCAGACCAACTGTGCTGTAGACTTAATATGAACTTGAGGACTATCTGTGTAATTCATGTGGAATAGATCTGGTGCTTTTAAGAAACATCATTCTGACTATAAAGAGCATATGGGCACATACTTGTCCAGAAAATCCCAGGAATCATAGGACAATTTGGGTTGAAAGGAACCTTAAAGATCTTTTAGTTTCAACCCCACTGTCATGGGCACGGACACCTTCCACTAGATCAGGTCACTCAAAGCCCCATCCAACCTGGCCTTGAACACTTCCAGGGATGGAACATCCATGACTTCTCTGGGCAACTTGTCCAGTGCCTCAGCACCCTTACAGTAAAGAATTTCATCAATCTAATCTAAATCTACCCTTCCTTTAAAGCCATTACCCCGTGTCCTGTCACTACACCCCCTTTTCAAAAGTCCCTCTCCAGCTTTCTTGTAGGTCCCCTTTAGGCACTGGCAGGCTGCTGTAAGGTCTCCCCAGAGCCTTCTCATCTCCAGGCTGAACAGCCCCAACTCTCTCAGCCTGTCCTCAGGTGCTCCAGCCCTCTGATGATTTTTGTGGCCCTCCTCTGGACTCACTCCAACAGATCCACATCCTTCTTCTGTTGGGGGCTCCAGAGCTGGATGCAGTACTCCAGGTGGAGTCTCACCAGAGCAGAGTAGAGGGGCAGAATCACCTCCCTCGATCTGCTGTCCATGCTTCTTCTAATGCAGTACATAATGTGGTTGGCTTTCTGGGCTGCAAATGCAGAAGGCAGAAGTATGGCAAAGCCTAGCCGGAGCTAATTTTGGCAGTAAGGCTACCAATACCACTGCTTGTAGAGGAAAATTTCTGTGTTCCATGGAAAGTAGAAAAGCAAGGAAATGGATCATGGTTATGTGTTTACTCTTTCCGATCAGGATAAGCTTCCAAGACCTGTATGTTCACAGAATCGCAGAATCACAGAATGATTGAACTTGGAAGTGACCTCTGGATGTCATCTTGTTCAACCTCCCTGCCACCTAAAGCGAGTTGCCCTTAATTGTGTCCAGATGGCTTTTGAATAAGTCCAAGGATGGAGACTCCACAACCTCTCTGGGGAACACTTGCTAGTGCTCAATCGTCCTAATGGTAAAAAGGGATTTCCTGATGTTCAGATGGAACCTCATGTGTTTCAGTTTGTGCCCATTGCCTCTGGTCTTGTCACTGGACACCACTGACATCCTTTTGCACCATCCTTTTTGCACCCTTGCTTCAGATGTACATTAATAAGGTTCCCCCCTAAGCCTTTTCTTCTCTGGGCTAAATAATCCCAGCATGCTCAGCCTAATGTAGTCCAGGATACCATTAGCCTTCTTTGCACAAGGGCACACTGCTGGCTTATGGTCAACTTGGTGCCCACCAGGACCACCAGATCCTTTTATGCTGAGCTGCTTTCCAGCTGGGTTGCCTCCAGCACATATTCATGCACAGTGCTGTTTCTCACAGATACAGGACTCTCCACTTCTTTTTGAACTTTATGAGGTTCCTGTCAGCCCGTTTCTCCAGCCTGTCAAGTTTGGACTGGATGGCAGCACACCCACATGGCCAGTTGTGCTTGTAAAGACTGAGGCAAAGGTGGTATCCAGCACCTCAGCTTTTTCCATGTCCTGTGTAACCAAGTCCCCCATCTTGTTGAGCAATGTCCCTAGTCCCAATGTCCCTAATCAGCACATTGTACCTAGTCTTCCTTTTGTCACCTATGTATTTATGGAAGCCCTTCTTGCTGTCTTTGACATCTCTGGCCAGATTCAACTCCATTTGGGGTATAGTTTTCTCAACTTAATCCTTGGATGCTCAAACAATGTCTCTGCATTTCTCCTAGGATACCCATGCTTACTTCCACCCTCTGTATACTTCCTCTTCATGTTTCAGTATGGCCAGGACATTGTTCCTCAACACAGGCCTCCCGGCATTTTTGTCTGACCTCCTATTCATTGGGATGGACCATTCTTGAGCTTTGTGGAAATGATCTCTGAATATTAACCAGGTTTTCTGGGCCCCTCTTCCTTCCAGGGCCTCACACACTTTCCCCTCACCAGCAGGACCGAGGAGAAAAACAACTGGGCCCCCATGCCCTTGACGAGTGCCCTCCAGACCTCTGTAGTCACTTTTGATACTGTCTGGGTTTCCCCTTCAGCTTGGCAATGAAGGTGAAAAGTGGGAGGAAAAAGTCATTTTCAGTTTCACCATAGCTCTGGAGAAACGCTCGTTTCTTGTCTCAGCTACAGTTGTTAGCATTAGATGCTCAGAGCTGACCTGAAGTAGTGTGTATTAAAGCTTCTGCCAGAGATTGTGAATGTGAATTATTTTCTTTCTAAATTATTTTTATTCTTTTGAGTTTCCAAACTGTTCTTCTATTCCAAGGACATTGGAAAAGCCAACATCCAGTAATTATCTGAGTGGTGTCAAAATAAGTGTAGTATCATATTACAACGTGACATGCTGTGTTCTTTCCTACATCCCTAGAAGTCCTTGCAGAGAAAGATGGGCAGCAGTCCTGCCTCGGGCAGGTCCAAGTAGCTAGAGCATGTGTGTGTAGACAGTGAATGTGAGGCTCAACTGAAATCAATGTATCCTCCTGAGGATCTCTAGTTTCAGAAAATGGGACTTCGATACAGAACCCTGAAGGAATGACTCTATGTTTGAATAGCCAAGGCAATAAGACAATACTCTTTATTATATAAAAAACTAGAGGAAATCTCACTGGTGATAAAATGCTTTAAAATTACTAACAAATACAGAAATATTGCTGTCATTTGCATCTTCAGATCTTGTGTAGATTATCCAATCTTACAAAAAACATACAGAGACAGAACATAAAATTCCCCTAGGCTCTGATCTTAGGGGAGATGTAAGCATGTGCTTAATTAAGCACTACGAGTAGCTCAGAGTGCATTAAAATGAAGTATATGTTTAAGACTTTGCATTACGACATCCTGGGGCAGAGGACCATTCTCCCTCAAATGATCCAGAGAGGTGAGAGGGAATGTGGAAGAAAACAAACTGTGCATTTTCCCCTTATTTTGTAATCACATTTGTGCATTGGTTTTTGTTGGAATTAGATACTGTATGAAATAACAGAGAAGATGGTAAATTGACAATAAAAACGTATGTCTCCCAAACTGATGGAGTAAAAGGGGTATGATATCACTGGCAAGTCAGTCTTCTTGCATACAAGCAGACAGAATGCAAACATTACAAAGACAAGAAACTTTCTCCTACCAGGAAGTGCTGTCTGGCTGCCTCTCCTCTTAACACTATTGATTATACTCCCTAAAGGTCATAAATTACTGGAAGAGTTATTTTTAAGAATATTTGCTGAGCCTGACCTGTCAAGAGAGGTTAATCTAATGACTTTCCTAGCTCCAGTCTGCAGTAGGCTAAAGCTGGATTTCTTCTCAAATGCTGTTAAAAGCTCACGTGTCTTCCACATTCATCCCAACTTGTTATTAAAAAATATAAATGAGTCCGATGACAAAGTGGATAAACTCTTTCACACAAAGGCCAGAACACTGAGACTGAGCATCCCTTTCTGTAAAGAGAGAGTGACTGTCTCACATTGGGAAAGAAGTATATTCATTTGCATGTTCTCCACAAAAAAAAAAAAAAAAAAAAAAAAAAAAAATTGAAATAACAACAAAGGGCTCAAATGTTTGCTTTCACCCAGAGGTCTATTTTTTAACAAATATCTCTGGGGAAAAACTTTATTAAGGAAAAATGAGGGGAAAAAAATCCTTCTACAGTCATATTAGAGTTATTTGGTACAATTTTTCCCCTGTTGTTTTAATTTTTTGACATTTCAAGTGTGCATAAATAATGGCAAATGAAACTCATATTGTTTCATTATCTAAAGTTTTCCACAGAAGGCATGAAAGGGAAGGTTGAGAAAAAAAAAAAAAAGAATAGCAAAAAAATTGAGAGTGAAGGGGCTTTTTTCCTCTTGGCTATTTTGGTACAAACAGGTAATACTCCTCTAATTCTAATGGCTTTAACTGATAATTTGTAATTATGCGGTACTTAAAAGAAAAAGGGAGATTTATAAAGGAGGGAGAGGGAACAAAATACATCTCTCTTAGAAGGAATTAGCAGAGATGTGCAGTAATGCTAGATCTGGATGCAATGTTTACTCTATAGACACAAAGAAGAAAAATACCCCTGCAAACTTCCTTGCCACGCTAGCCTCCTCTGTGTCCAAACCTGCTGTCACATCAGAAAGGTCCTGTCGACTTGGCTATAACCATACCAAAGGCATAGCTTTGGCAAATGCTAGACAGCATAGGAATCTTTAAATGTATTTGCCTGTCCTGTAAGAATCACAGACATTAGTAAAAGGTGTACGGGCACTCACAAAATAGAAAAGTACAACTTTAAAGGCTGCATGAGTGCTGCTCAGTTCTAGTTGCACTTTTTTTTCTTTCGTACTTGGAGGCAGCTCAGATTAATTTTACCGCAGTTGAAAATCATGCAAATATAGTTTAGAAAGAGGCGTTTAATTCTTTATTGCTCTTGCACACAACACAAATAGCACCTCCAGTACTAACACAGCTAAGTGTTTTTAGTGTTATTCTGCTATACAGTACATCACAATGTTAATTTTCCACATTACTTTATTCCTTCTCTAGCCCATATTTTACAACAGAGAAAACAAACTGCTTGTAATTACACTGCATGCCAGGACAAATTAAGTAAACACACGTTTTTAATGCTTTTGGCTGTTAGGGTGAGAAACAAAGGGCTCTGGTTAAGGTCAATATTAGAGTTATGCAATTGCTCTGGGATACAAAAGACAAATGCCAGTGATTGAACATTGGTGAAATGGAAACTGCCCATTCTGTGCAGTGTTTCTGAACTCCAGAAAATAATATGCTCTGCTGAGATGAGGTCAGTTCTCTATTTTCATTTTCTTTCAGAGTAACACTAATACCAATAATAAATAATAATAATAAACTAATGGGAAAATCTATTGTGTCATTAGTGAAGCAACAAATCAGCAAAAAGTAAATGAGAGAATGGCTATTGAAGATCAGCCTTGTGTTGTATCCGCTAATGCCACCATCTCAGTACTACTGGGTGATGCTGATAAAGGTTAACAGCAACTATAGGGAAACCTAATTTTGCTCTCACTGATATTGGTGTAAATCTGGCTTCAGTGGAATTATGCCTCTCTAACAAGAAAGCAGACAGTGACCCAATGATTACATTGTTTGGTCATGGACAATGAGGAGTTTTACGTGTTTTTGCCTTTAATGGTATGGATTAGGCCAGAGGCACAACATTCAGAGGCAGATGAAATCTCACGGAAAAGGGTACTCAGAACCATCATCTTCACTCAACCAGCCACAGATACCAGGCTGCTGGCTCATGTGCATCTCTATTTTAGTGATAAATTCATCTTTCTCCCAGAACAAGGAATATATTTCTTAGACCTTGCCTTTGCTAGCAAAGGCTCTTAGTATGGGAAGATCTAGGGTAAAGAAAGAAAAAAAAAATCCACACAATGTTTTTCACAGGGAGGAGATCATGGAAAGAAATAATACTGAGAGAGATAATAGACAATGCCCTAGAGGATAACACCAGCCGATGTTGTGATGGATACATGTTCAGAACATGGAAAGGAAAAAAGTTTCCAGCCAAATTTCAAGAAAGAAGTCAAGGATAAATCTTTAAGAGATAGAGAAGGGGAATTGAGAAAACCAAGAACTTCTCTGGCTGCATCTCTGATCTGTGACTGATTTAGCTAAATGGGATGCTGAGGGCCAGTCACAGTCTCTCAGCAAGGGTAGACATTTGTGAATGTTCAGGCTATCATTTACATTCCCAGCTGTTGGTATTTCCCCTCCTTGTAATATCATCTACAGCTGAAGTCTCTTCTTTCCATCGGAACAAGGACTGCTCGTTACTTGAGCACAAGCAGCCCATGAAGGAGTCATGAGGGAAGAGGCAGGCCTTTGCTGTTGCCTGGCCTTATTCAGCCTCAGCATTGCCCAGCACGTTCCCTAGTGTCAAGGAGGAGCTCCGGTGGGCTAGTGTCTAGAGTGGTCCTCCACCTTGAGGCAGAGCTATGCCCCTGCCAAGAGCCCCTGCCAGCAGGTAAACCACTTCCAGCTCTAGACAGAGTGAGACTGTGTTGCTTTTGTCTGGTTCTTTTCTCCCTTCCCTCTGCTACAAGCTTTGTGGTATGTGGGATTGTATGGGCAGAGGGAATAAACTATGGACCAGATCCAACTCCTAGTCAAATCCAGAAGCGAACTGGTGCAGGCTTACAGTAGGGATAATGTTCAGAAATATTTATTTCTGTTCTCTCAATGATATCTCTTTCCCAACTTCTCGCCTCCATTTAAACCTCACTCCGTAGTGTTGATCCATGTGAGCTAAAGAAGGTGGGGTAAATATCTCAAGAGTAACAAAAGAAGGAAAAGGGATATAAAGTGACAGAAATAAAGCTAATACGAGATCAAGGTATAAAAAATAGCTGGCTAAAAAGGGACTCAGTAAGAAAGTTCAGTCGTGGCAAGGGTGGTACAAAAAATGACCCCACAATGACCCTGATCTCATCTATGGCTTGTACTGCTGTTAAGTGCAGAAAAAAAACCCAAACTTATTATTCCTCTCCAGAATATTCGGAGGCATACCCAGTAAAACAAGGAGCAGCACTCTATTTTGAAGGAGCTAAGTACTCTTACTGTTCTGTAGTTACTACAATACTTTATAAATACATGTAGCATCTCTAAATAGTTCTGCTTAATCTATGTCAATCACTTTGCTTGCTGATTAATTGCATCTTCCTTTGCTTATATCCGAGCAAGTGAAAATGCTCACTCACCATGATGTTTTTTGCAATACAAGTGAGTTCACTTCCAAGAAAGGATCTTGAGTTCACTGCCTGCATCTCAGGGTCCAATTATGTTTATGGGCTTGCCATGCCATGCATTCCTACTGTGATGTATTTCTAAATAAAATGTCATTATTTTTTCTTTCTGTATGCTACTTTATTAGCTTCTTGCTTTCCCATATTGGTCATATGCATCGACGCCTGTATATTTTATTCTCAAAAAAATATTTTATTGCTCCTTTGAGAGAATTTACTGATCTGCCCATTTGTTCTCAGTGCAGCTGGAGAATTTGCGTCACATAATCTTAGCCTGCGCTGAGTATGAAAACTGAAAATTGTCAGCGCTACATTCTCAGTCTTCTGAATGGAGAAGCGTTGTTTTCTAGAATCAAAGGTCCATAAATGGCTTGTAAAAGTTTAGTGAACAGGGCCCATAACCTATTGATCCCCTTGTATTCAATCCAATTCACTTTAGTCAGTAAATAATGATACTGCTGTTATGAGCATCTTTCCTTCCTTATAAACAACTATTCACTTGTGTCCTGTTATAATGATAATGTCACTGATTTATAGAGGTTGCCCAAGTTACCTTATTAATTAGAAGATGCATTACGCCTATTGGAAAACATTGTTCTGACTGTGAGCTATCACTGCCCAAGGACCTCTAAAAGACAAAGAATTCCATTTTGCAAAATCTAGTTAACATATCAAAGAGCAGTAAATGTGCAAATTGCTGTCATAAGGAATCCTTTATTGCTTTTCCTTTTCATGATGGCACCCCTCCCCCATCTCTCCATTCTACCCACTTTGACAAGGTTACTCATTGGAAAGAAGAGCAGCTATTTATGTTCTTCAGATGTTTACCTTCAGCAAAAGACACTTCAAAGACTGCTTATGGGACTCTCCTCTCACCCAGCAAACACTTAAAACCCATTGTTGTGATTGATGGGCCCTTCCTGCAGATTTAATAAATATAAGCAGAAGCCAGATCCCTTTTTTTAGGCCAGCTGTCTTGAATAATAGGCAAAGAGCTCATGGGTGGCCAAGGTAGGCAGGACTCTTCAGGAAATGCCTAATGATTGTTTGATACATTCTTTTTTGTGTGTGTGTTTTGCAAGTTTATTGTTTGAGCTTTCTCAATACTTGGTTATGTTTTCTGCTGCTGTGGAAGGCAGTTACTTAAATAGATCCTACAGGCTTTTATTGGGAATTTTGTGCATGAGAGTTGCGTAAGAGACAAGACAGCCTCATGTTTATTTAGATTTAGATCTAGGCTGAACTGGTTCAGCGAACTGTGAGACCCTCAAAACATAGGACATTATCAGATTGAAAGTAGGTAAAGAATTTCAGAACTGGAACTAACAAACCAGTCAGGGTACTGGTACTTAGAAAAAGCATCATTTCTAGCTAAGTAGCTAATGCTACAACTTCACAGTCCTGTAACATATTTACAGAGAGACTGAAAATGTGATTGCCTTTCTGTTCAGCTCTCTCTGTCTTGATTTTAGATTGAATAGCACCAATACAACATAGTCTGGAACAGTAAGGATTTCAGATATCCCACTCAGGATAGAATCTTACATGTAAAGTGGGTGGGTGTGGATGTGTGTTTCATGTGACTGTAGCATGGCAAAGAGCCACACAAAATCTGTGCTGACATCTTACACAAAAGGATGTTAACTTTCATTGAAAAAGACAGGTTTATAGGTTTTGAAACACTAATTTAAGTCTTCCCTTGGATATTTGCAATGCATCTCAGTCATGACCTGCAAATTTCTAGTGGCTCACGGGAATAAAAGTTATTTTGGATAGGATATCTGTGAGGGCATGTAAGTTTATTTATTAGCAATGGTTCAAAGCTGAGTTATGTTTTTCAACTAAATTATGCTGTATATTTTCCAATCAAGTGCAAATTTAACTTTCAGTTAAAGTGACTATGTTTTGCTGGTTCCATGTACAAAATTTACCCCAGCTTCCAGTGCTGTGATGAACGATGTGAAGATTTTGGCACCAATCCTTTTTCCTTCCACCAAAAATTCTGAAAATGGCATGCAGAGGCATTGCAGAAAGCTTGGTGCTTGGATCAGCATGCTCTCAGGCTGCCAAGACAGGGAAGACCTAAAGACTCACCAAGGAAAAAAAAACGTTTTCTTTCATGAAGCAGGTGGGGTAGGAAGCAGAGAAAATGCTCTACTAGAGTGATCTGGGGAGTGATTTTATCCTCAGTTTTTATAATTTCTCCAAGTGGCAGAAACTTGTTTTGCTGGTGGCACCAAGATTATTACAGCCTTTGCCATAATCCCTGAAGGAATGATGTACTAGAACAGTGTTTGCTACTTCTTCGTTCTCTCTCTATGCCAGCTGCCTACATGGTGGAGATCAACATGTTATCACAGTGCTAAGCCCAAGGTCCCCAAATAGGAGGGTGTGTATGTAAAGCCAGTATCCCACCATGAGTACATATTTCTCAGCAAAAGTTCATTTAATCTTCCAGGTTCAGCCACCAATTTCCTGTAACACATGTTATGGGAGTGACAGTCTCTCTCTCTCTACTGTTATTTCCTCCTACTCCTATTAGGAGTTAGGGAATGCTGTGACTTGAGTCTTACCCCAATGTTGCGTATCGACTCTTAGATACTTTAATCCAGCCAGATCTGACCTTCCTCTGTATTTAAAGTTGTTTCCATTATTATTTTGAACTCTTTATTTCTATACTATTCATAGGTAATCAGCTGTCCAACAGAATTACTAAACAACCTCATCTAAGGATCCAGGGCTAAAATAGATCTTTTCAGTGGAGTTCAGCATCTAGATAGGAAAGATATCTATTTAAACTCTTCAGAAACTTAATGGTGCATACTTGAAAATTCTAACAGAAAATTTTAAGATTTAAAAATTGAGAAATCAATGAGGTTTCCTCCTTCTTCTCTATGGATCGAGGTGCAGTAACTGAGTCATTTACCTTGCTGTAAGAATCTCCCTCAGAGACTGAGCAGACTAGATGCACCATCTCTGAATACATCCTTTATAACCTCCATCTGTTGGAAACTCTAGCTGCTGCATAACCTACACAAATGAATTTTTGGTCCTTCATAGGTACCTTGCATAGCTGGTGTGCTATGCTGCCAAAAGTGGTCATAAATTTGACCTAAACCATGAAAAAGGGATTTCTGTTAGCCACAGAAGAAATGGAGTGAGTATCACCCTCCAAGAGTGAGCTGTGAAACTTAACATTTGCAATTTGGGCATATGTCTTACATGTAAGTTATGAACCTGTTCAACAAAACCTTCCATAAGACATGAGCCTATTTTTCTTTTGTCACTAGCAGGAAAATAAAAGAGGATGAAGTCAGTCTTTAAATGTATCCTAACACCTCTTAAATTAATGGAGTTGGATGGAAAGCATTAAAGATGTCTGCAAGCTTCATTCAACACTGCTGCTGTCTATTGTCTACCTCTTCTGTCATCCAACACTCCCCTTATGAAAAGGTCTTAAAGAATTTAATGAATAATGAAAAAAAAATCCCCTCAAATATTTTAAGTAACATACAATGAAGTAACTTGCAATTTTATGGCTAGGTTATTGTTCTCTATTGATTAGTATAGGATGTTTTCCCATTTCTCTAAAAAGGATAGAGTTAAATTTAGAATTGTAGTAAATTTTAAGTCTCATTTGTTATCCACATACTTTACAGGTTCTGTCTGTTAAATGCTAGAAGATATTTTCTAAAATGGTCTAAAGAAAAGATACTTCATTTGAAAGAAAGCTCATAATGATCTGCAGCATTCTTTGTTCCATAGACCTTCCACATCAACCTTTGATTTCCCTAGTACTAAGTTACTATGGGTCATGCTTACCTGTAGTTCCTAGAAAATCATCTGAGGTTTCTAGCCCCATCTTTATCCCATTACATAGATTTCTTTTAGCAAAATTTCTTGAATTACATGTTACAGATGTATCTCTTTAAAAGAATAGCTGCATTAAAATGTGTTCTCTTCATTCCCATAAGCTGAAAACATTAGACTGTACCTGCAGAAAAATTAAATTACAACTGAGAAGATGATTACTTTTCAGTGAAACTACAGTAAATTTTGTAAAGTTACAACAGTAATTCCTAAACACATTTTGTCCATTTAAGAAGAAATCTACCGGAAACAAAAACCAAGCTGCAAATTCACTTTCAAACTTCTCTTAAATTACTTCTTTTCTCTTTCTCCTTAATGCTTTCTTGTAAACACAGAAATTTTTAAATACCTTAGGCAAAAACGTTACTTCAGAGCCTGCCACCTTCATATGAACAGGTATTTTCTTATGGTTGGTAGAAGGTTATGTGTATTTATTGCAGAGAATGTGAACCTTGCTTTAAGGTCTCCACTGTGGTTTAAAATGTTAAAACACCTCATTTCTTTTTCCATTTGTCATATATAAAACTAAAAGAACAAGTTATTATGTTCATAAAGACATAGTATAATCTCCTCAACTTGATAAATTAATTTTCTGGAGTTTGTTATGCCAGAAAACTGAGGTTTGCTGCCTCACCATGAGAATTTTTGTATGTCACTTCTTATATTGTCAATTATTTATTGCTTTAAAATACATGTAATATTCAATGGCAACATTCACAGTTGTACCCTACTCATTTTTGAAAGTTTCTGACATTGCATAATGAAATTTGCATGTCTTCAATGTAAGACCTCAATAATATCAAATCAAATTCTTTCCAACAAGATTTCTTTGTTCTATTTTCAGACAGGTGTCTCATCAGAAATAAATTCCTGGGGCGGTTCCATTGAAGATTTTTTCCTTAGATATAACATTCATCATAATATCTTAGCAAATACTTCGTAAATTAAAAAAAAAAATTTTACTTTTTTAGGAATAGGAAGTGCATTTACAAAGCTAATTGGAACTCAAGTATTATGCAAATATAAATTTCAGAAAAGTTTTAATCTGGAAGAAAATTAGTGCCATTCTTGCTCTGAACACATTGTCCTCAATATCTGTGCTGAAATCCCCAGCCAGCTTGATTTAAAGGAATCTGGGATAAGATTTTGTTTATCTTGCAAGCAGGTTAGAGTTTTGGGCCACCACATCTCACATCCCTTAAAAAGAGTCTCATCTGAAGATGGCTTTTCCACTTCATCTGAAGCAAAAGGCAGAGGCTTCCATTTGAAAATAGACATTTTGACATATTTACACTTTCTAGGAACCTTTACAAAGCCTTTCATGCAATGTAAAATAAGACATACTTCGAAATTTCAGAAAGATATGTGGAGTTGAGTTGTAGTCTTCTGCTTCACAATCTCTAAAATATTAATTTCTAAAATATTTTCTAAAAAATATACAGCTATTGTGAAAGAAATACTCCTCTACCTCTTGTTTGAGGGGCTGTATGACCTAATGGATCTTTTTCATTTCCAGTTCTACCCATTCCTATGACAAACTGCTAACAGTCCTGAGTACGGGTTTTCACCACTGAGAAGCATTTAAGGTATGTAACATTCTTACTCAGCAGTGGCATCTGAGTGGGAGGTCACATTGACTCTCTGCTTTCTTTGACCACAGAAGCACTTATCAATCTGTGCAAGAAATCTTCCAGGCAAGTAAAATGAAATCCCTTGAAAAATAGTAGAACAGCCTGGAAAACCACAAATGAACACAGAACACATTACCACAATCTTCCATTATCTTCCTTCTAGTTCCAGGCATCATTTGATAGACATTTTCTAAGAACTTCTATGCCTAGTGACATATATATTCTTTAGCAAATAAATCTTATTTGAGGCTCTGATACAAAACTTAAACACTGTGTCTGTGCCCCAGTAGATGGTCTGGTTTAGCCTCATATATTAGGCCCTGAGCCTGAATCCACATCTAAGCAGAATTTTAGGAAAGTCTGGACTGTCTTCACATTCAAAGTACTAGCCTTTTAACTCAATTGAAGAAAAGTTCTGCAAGTCACTTTCACCTTTGACTCCAAGATAATGAGATCTCAAAGCAAAAACATCAGATAACCAAAGCAGGCTGAGCTCATTTTTGGCATTTTTGTGTATGTGGACAATATTACTAACAGCATGAAGATTCAGATCCTATCAGGCCAGATTCTGATACTTTGACCCTTCGTAAGTTTCCATATTGATATCACTGAAGTAGTGACATAAAAATGCACTCTGTCCAACATAAGGGGGTAAAAATGAGTCCTCTAATCTTTGCAGAAAGAAGTGCTTTGAAAATGGTGAGAAGAAAGACACATGTGCAGAGCACATTTGTTTCAGTGCAGCAGTGGGATTACCATGTTCACACTGAGCAGAGCCAGTTTACTCCTGTCTTCAGAAAGCAGTTGTGTGCTCACACTAACCGAAGTACCATGCACCTAAGCTGCCTGTGGGAGTGGCCCGACCTCTCTGAAAATTAGGTCCGAAAATTAGTTTTTCTTTCACTCCAGCTCACCTCACCAGAGTATAATTTTCAGAATTTTTGCAATTAAAATACTTTTAGCATAAACGGTCGTATTTGCGGAAACACTACCGTTTAAGCTAGGGCCTCTTGCTGTTCTGCTGATGGCTTATGAGTTAAGTAATGGGAACTGCAAAAACAACCTAGGACATATTTGGTAACACTCTTTACCCCCATCACTCTCCATCTTTTTTTTCCCCATGCTTTACTTCCTCAGCAGCTGATGACAATTAAATCTATGGATGCAAAGAACTCACCTCACGCTGCTCTGCTGTAATTATAACTTTGCTGCCGACTTCCAGATCTGACAGGCTCCGTCTTGTCTGCCCCTTGATGCTGTGGCATTTATTTACAATCTCAATAACATCTTGTGGAAAATGAATTGTACTGGTGCCAAGGATCAGAGATTGATATACTGTGAAATGTTAGGAGAAGCAGATATTGAAAGGCAGAGAATAAGGGACTAAGATAATGGACAATTGTGTTAATTTTTCAAAGATCTTTAAGGAGGTGACATCCTTTGCAGGCCAAAAAAAAAGAGTTTAACAATTAAACATAAGATGCAAAGAGAGGAAATAAACATTCAGAAGAACTGATGGACTTTTTTCCTCTGTCCAAATCCATTTTCTGAATAAAATTTTTTAGAATTTTTTTTATTAACACTTATTTATGGGAAACTGATATATGAAATATTGTACTCTGGGGAGCATAAGGTTTTGCAGTACCATTGCACTGGGTTTTCTAAAGGCAAATTGCAGATCAGTTCAAGGTAGAATGCCATTTATCTCTCAACCATACCATGAAGATTACGTTTTCTAGCCTGTGTGTTTGACAGTGCTTCCAAACTCTCGACTCTGTGTGTACATCCTTACTACATCTCAATCCCAAGTCAAAGCAAGCTCCAGAAGACAACACAAAAATTTCTGGCCCCTACCAAAACTACTGTCACCCCTCAAGTGCCCAGGTTACTGTGACAGAATAAACCAGCAGCACAAAGAAGAAAGCATCTTAGGCACACAGCTGTTTCACCAGCTAGAGGTAACTACAAAGCCCTTCGCAAAGGCCTAGTTTGTGCATCGTCTGCTGTCCCTTACTTCTGCTCCTCTAGCACAGCTGCTGCATGGGGTACCAGGCACTACAGCCTTCTGTAATGGTTTATTTATAGAATCATAGAATAGTTAGGGTTGGAAGGGACCTTCAAAGGTCATCTAGTCCAACCCCCTTGCAAGGACTAGGGACATGTCCAACTAGATCAGATTGCTCAGAGCCTTGTCCAACCTGGCCTTGAATGTTTCCAGGGAAGGGGCATCAGCCAATTCTCTAGGCAACCTGTTCCAGTGTTCTACCACCTTCAGTGTAAAAATTTTTTTTCCTAGTGTCCAGTCTGAATTTGCCTCCCTCTATTTTAAAATTATTACCTCTCACCCTATCACAACACCCTTAGCTAACAGTTTCTTCCCATCTTACCTGTAGGTCCCCTTTAGGAACTGGAAGGTCACTATCAGGTCTCCCCAGAGCCTTCTCTTCTCCAAGCTGGACAGCCCCAACTCTCCCAGCCTGTCCTCATAGAAGAGGTGCTCCAGGCCTCTGATCATCTTCGTGGCCCTCCTCTGGACCCTCTCCAACTGGTCCACATTCTTCCTATGTTGTGGGATCCAGAGCCAGACGTAGTACTCCAGGTGGGATCTCACCAGAGTGGATTAGAGGGGAAGAATCACTTCCCTCAACCTGCTAGCCACACTGCTTTTGATGCAGCCCAGGATGCTGTTGGCTTTCTGGGCTGCAAGCGTGCATTGCTGGCTGTGTTGAGCTTCTCTTGGAGACTGACCAGTACCCCCGAGTCCTTCTCCTCAGGGCTGCTCCAAATTTCTCCATTTCAGATCTGCATCCTGTGATGTCTCCATCAGACTGAGTGTTTCTGGAAGGGAGAGGATCATGGGCTGCTTTCCTTTCACAAATGCACGGGTTTCGAACAATATCTGCTTGAAGAGCTTCTTACTACCTTGGAAGCTGTACTAGTGGCTAGCATTCAGCCCAGAAGCCAACATCCCTCTTTCTAGATTCTTTTTAACAATATCATGTGCAACCTAGTTACCCAAATAATGTAGATAAACCAAGGCAATGTGTCCTTTCCTACATAGTTGTGACATTTGTTTTGTATGGAGCTTATATTATGTGTGGGAAGCTAGTGAACTGTCAAAATTGTTTACTTTATTAGTAACTTCATAAAACCTGTAAGCAAAGCTTAGTGTTGCCCATGCCATTCCCTGAGTGCAGCAGAAAATGTTTTGCCTTGCCAAACAACACTGTGTTCCAGAAATGCCATCTCTCCTGTGCAGTAATCCTCACATTTCTTACTCGTTTGCCAAGAACAATGAATTCTGAAGCAGGGTATAAGCTAAAAGGAGAAGTTTCCAGTTCTCAAAGTGAAAAAACAGAGGAGTTTCCAAAAGATATCAGCTTGTGCCATTTTCCTCTTCTTGAAGTTCTTTGATGTATTCAGCAAACACACCAGAGCCTGAGGCTGAGCTCAGTTATGATACTGTAAATCAGAGTAAATCCATCACTGGCATCGGTGGACTTAAAGTTGTTTGTGTTTACCATAATGATCATGGTTTTGCAGGTCAAATTCGCTCTCTATATATGGTACATCTAATATTATTTTCCTGATGGGCTTAAAACCTTTTTGGTAGCTGTGTGTGGTGGGAGCACAGTGATTTTTTTGTTTAATTGTAGGAAGCTAAAGAGCAATTTCCTGCTCCCTGCAGTTGACAGGAAGTTTTGCATGATCCTGTACGAGCGCAGCGATCGGTGACCTGTGAGAGACTTCACCATTGGCTGGGAGAATAATTCTGAGGGAAGAGAAGTGCTGCTCAAAGAGGGAGGAAAGGGGTATTTCTCAAAGCCAGCTCACAAGACAGTGAGAGTTGCCAACTATTACGGACCGTTCTGTGCGCAGAATCCCACTTGGTGCTTTCAGCCACTGCTGCTTGCTATGAATACACATAGACAAAGAGGAAATAGAAAAGAATCGAGGAAACTGAAAGTGCTAACGTATGCAGAAAGAGTGCAATGTTCCCAAACAAGACACAGCACCAGTGATCTTCTAAGCAGGCTCACCCACTGGACTGCAGCCAAAATAATCCCCCCTTAGGTTTGTTTTTTTTTTCTCATAAAGTGACTGCAGTTTTGAAGACAAAGCCCATGAAAAGCAAATTCTGTTCAGATTTTGGAAATTGATTAATGATTAAACATATTTAGATTGGTCCCTTGCAAAGTAGTAAAGATTTGCTGATGACACAGTTGCATTCTTAAGGGAAATGGATGTTAATTGCTGTCTAGACATTTTATTACTACAGTGGGGCACTAGCCATTGACCATCTCTCTTTTTTCTTTTTTTTTTTTTTACACATTAAACTATAGGTCAGGTTAAATTGTTTGTTTGTTTCCGTAGAAGATAACAACATGGTTTCAGGGTGGCATGTAACTGAGAACGTTGAGATACCAATCATATCTCTTCTAAAAGCAGTGCATCAGGAAAGTATTCAAGTGACAAATGCTCTACTATTTTTCAAGATATATTTTTCTGCTACAAAAATGCAACTGTGTCCATCCACTGCAATTTTAACAGATCCCTCTCCTTCATGCAGTGCAAATATTCAGCAAGTCCTCACTCTTCTGCCTTTGTCCCTCTTTGAACATAGTGGAGTAATTGTTTAACTAGCTTCAGTGCTGGGTAGGATGCTTTGACTTTGCGTATATAAAATGTTACAGCACACCATTTAAGTTCAAGCCAGCGTCATATTTTGCTGAGATGAAAAGACTAATGACTATTTGTTCTGCTTCTCTAGCAAGCAAGTAGTTAAAGATTAATTCAGATGAAATTTAAAACTCTTCATCGATAGCCCTCAACACAGGAGAATATACTTCAAGTCTTTTGGCCTAATTCTGATCTTACCTCAGTTTTGCATCAGTATAAATCTGTTACTGTCAGTCAGCTTGATCCTGATTTACATCATGGCAAGCAAAACAAGACCATTGTTTTTACAAGCTCCACTTATGCTGCTAAGTGATGCTGATTTACTCTAATGAGAACACATCTGCGCTATGCTAGGTAGGTGAGAGGATTCACAGTAGTGGCTCTTCCTAGAGAAAAAGTGAGCAGTGATGGAAAGAAAAGTATGTTCATTCAAAAAACACACTGTTCGTTCAAACAGCACTGTTGAGCAATGAGTGACAGCAGATGACACGTCGCCCACCTGTTCCAAATGCTAAATTACATGGTTCAAACTTGTCAGGCTTATTATATTTAAAAGAGATATTCCTGCAATTTCCCTTCGTCATGCATTTGATGCTCAGTTCTACTGTGCCTGTTCTGTACCATTAACACAGTAAAATCATATCCCTCAGTTTGGGATACTATTTGCTTGTCTGACTGATAGCTGACCCGGGTACAGGAGGCTAGGCAATCAGGGTGCTGGTGCTGTTTAGAAAGGTCTACCAGGAGTAATACTCTTCAGCTGTAGTCCTACCTCCTTCACATAACAACATGGAAACCTCACCTACAACAGAACAGAGGAATCATGTAGGGTTCAAGGCTTAAAATAAGTTTTTTCTTTAAAATGTGTCGTAGTTCAGCCCCGATCCGGACCAGACTACGCAGTCTCTCATTCCCCCCACCCTCAGAGAGAATAGGGAGAGATAATTTAAAAAAAACGACTCGAGGTTTGAGATAAGGACAGGGAGAAATCCTTACCGTCACGGGCAAAAACAGACTCGACTTGGGGAAAACTATTCATTTATTACTACAACTAGCAGGATAATGAGACAGAGAAACAAGATAACCTCCTCCACCCCTCCCACTTCCCGAGCTTAACATTATCTACCTTCCCCCCCCCGAGCGGCACAGGGGGGAAGAGGGAATGGGGATCACGGTCAGTCCATTATGCGTTGTTTTACGCCACTGCTTCACAGTTGGGGGAAGAACTCCTCACATCCCTCCCCTGCTCCAGTATGTGGTCCCACCCATGCGCCACAGTCCTTCATTAAACTGCTCCGGCGTAGGTTATCTCTTCCACGGAGCTCAGTCTCTCCAGAACGGCTGTTCCAGCGGGCCCTCCACGGGCCACAGCCGCATTCAGGCATCCACCTCCCCCGGTGCGGGGTCCTTTACGGGCTCCAAGCTCCAAGTGGATCTCTGCTCCTCCGTGGGCCTCCATGGGCTGCAGGGGGACAACCTGCTCCACCATGGTCGTCACCACAGGCTGCAGGGGAATCTTGGCCAGGAGCCACATTACTCCTCCCCCTCCTTCTTCACTGACCTTGGTGTCTGCAGCTGTTTCTCTCGCGAGAAAAGTTCGTTCTTCACAACAGGCTGGCAGAAGCCTCTCAGGATCTCTTCACGTTATTCATCCCATCTCATCTCCTCTCCACCTCTTGCAGCCGGGCCGGGCTGAGTTGGGCCCAGTCGGCCGCCTGGCGAGAGGCCAGAGGGTGAGGCCTGCAAGGCCCTGGAGGCCTGCGCCTCCCCCTCTGGGCCTCTGCCCTTGCTCAGGTTCATCACATCTTCTCTTCTCCCTTTTTTTTTCCTGTTTTCCCCTTCTTAAATACGTTATCGCAGAGGTGCTATCATGGGGCATTCTGCTCCAAATCGGCTCAGCCTTGGCCAGCAGTGGGTCCGCCCTAGGCCCGGTCGAGTCCACTGAACAAAGGGGAGCAACTTCTATCAGTTTCCTACAGAAGCTACCACCTTAGGCCCCCCTCACTAAGCAAAACCACAACAAAACGCTACACTGAAAATCATCTTTAGCTAGTTCTTCTCAACAGTAGAACTCAAACTGCTTTGCGGAAATAGCCATTGCCACTTTCCGAGAATGCAGATTGAAGAACCTTGAAGAAAAAATAGCTTATCTCTGAGGAAAAAACACCGAGAAGAAACCTTGACCAAAAAAAATGGAAATATCATGCTTCAAAAATATAACCTCAAATGTTAATTTCAAATTTTGCAAGGAGTTCCTTACTGTACTGTGGCCACTTTGTACACGGTTGACTGGTTTAGAAAGGGTGCCTGAAAGAGGATCACAAAGTGATCTAATGCCCACAAATTCAACCAGCCTCCCTGTTGTCTCTGCCACTTTCTCCTTCAGCGAACTTTTCTATGACCAGGAATTACAACTCCAGCTCCCTTAATTCACATCGAGATCCAGTACCACAATGCCCTACTCCCGCAGCATTCTGAGAGGCCAAGTTGCTTTGTAGTGGTAAAATAACTTACAAAATTACACATGGAAGGTACCACGGAAGTGTGAAGGGCAATAGCATTGTTAGCACTGATGCGATATAACCATGTAAAAATAGTGGCGATAATAAATTGCAGAAGGCTGAAAATAAATTTAAGTACCATTTTAAAGCATGTTTAAGATCAGAAAAATTTTCAGTGACACCCATTTCCAAATTCATGTATTGTGGGAATTCGTCTGCCTGAGCAAAGAGCAAATATTGCAGGTAAATTATTGCAAACCCCTAATCTAAACACAGCTAAACCCATTGACCATGGTTTCAATTCTTCAGTAATCAATATAAGCTGAACAGGCTGTCTTTCCTGCTCCTCTTTTGCTCAAGATTGCCAGACTTTGCCTTGTTTCAGAGAGAAGACTTGGCAGAGCACTCCCCTGAATTTCGTCCGGCTCCTTTGGCCAGGGCTTGGATTAGGGAGCCCGTCTGAAAGTCTGCCAGATCCCACATGGACAGAAACAAGATGCTGGGGCGGGTAGTGACTGTTTCAGTAGGCACAGATAGATCTAGAAGACGTCTGTCTACAATCTAAGACTATAGGCAGAAGTCCATTTCACAAACAGCTGTGCAGATAAATATTATGTCCTTTTTCCACTGTTCAGCACCCTTATGGCACCTCTCTGGCAGAAACCACGATCAGCTCATCTGTTCTGGCAGAGCTCAAAATCTCGCTTCAGGTGAAATCAGGTTGGGTAGCAGTAACCAGGGTGGGGGGTGCTGAGCTCGGCCCATTGATTTTTCTTGACATATATTAGGAAGCCTAACCTGTACAAATGCATCGTAGCCTCCAGCTAGAGAGGAAAGACAGAACCTGGGGCAGTGCTGTCTTCAACCAGACAAGTTGTACCTGGATAACCCTTAGTATAAAAGACAGACAGGCTTGCCCAGGTTTAGTTAGGCAAATTTAATAAATATTTATGCTAAACTGCAAAACTCGATGGGTCCAGACATCATCCTGTAGATTTCTAAAGCTCTAACATGCAGCAATGGAGGAAGAGAGAGTGAAGAAGAGGAAAGGCAAATTATTTTTTCCTGTAAACAAATGGTACATTTAATTATTTGTTGTGCTAATTAAACAACCATATTAGGCCTCTCTGTTTCTATACCCAAATAATCACATCAGAGCTTCTGGTGCTAACTAGTCACCTCCTCAAATGTTAAACAGGATATCTATTTTATTAAAGAAGTCCTTTCAGGCAAGGGAGAAGCATGTTTTGACTGGAAAATGCCAATCATGTGACAGGGAGGATGGCAGTGAGGGTGATGGATAATAATATTCCACAGATTATCTAAGAAGTGAGGTTTTCTCTCTGACAGAGAAAGCGGCAAAGAGGAAGTCACAATCTCAGACAGTTTGCACAGATGGCGACCACCCTCAGTCAACATTCTCGTAAAAATGGCTGTGTACCTTTTTTTCCCCTCAGTATATACAGAGAGAAATAATAAGGGGAAAGGAAAAAAAAAAGGTCAGTGGAAAAGTGCTTAAGAAGGCAAAATCTGTGTGAGTGGGTGAAGGGAGGAGGAGAGGGAGAAAGAATGTCATTTTACTTCCACTGCTTTTTATGCTTTTTCAAACTTCTCTTCTCTGCCCAGCCTTACTCAACTTTTCAGTTTCTCGCATGCTGAACACTCAGCAGTTGAAACTCTGTCTGTAAATATTAAGCCACAATCAGCACCGTACCAAAGTGGATTAGAGGGGATGTGGTTTTAGGCCACTTTCATGGTCTCTGGATCCTGAAACAAGCAAGAAACTACTTTAGTTTCTGTAAAAGGCAGAGCAGAGAAGATTGAAAACTCAACAGATTGTTTTGCCCCACATTCAGAGACCAGCAGTTCACACAACACTGGTTCAAGGGTGGAGACAAAAACCTTTTGTTCTTGGTAGGTTATGACACTGCTTGGTAAGTTGCAACTTTGCAACAGTGCTTAGAAAGAAAAGAAGCCTTGATGGAGTGTTCATTCAGAAAATAAAGTGAAGGTGGAGCACATATTGCTCAGAATCACTCACCTCCCATTTGTCTGATAGAGGTCCTCCCTTGCAGTGTCTTGTCATGTAATCTGAGCCTCAGCACAACCCTTCTTTGCAGGAGCCTTATGCAGCTTCCAACACAGTGGACAACAGGCTGCCTTTGGCCAGCACCTGGGACCTTGCAGAAGAACTGAAACTGCAAGCAGCAGTTGACTGAAGAGCAGTTAGAGATTTACTTCGCTGGAACAGAGAGGTTGGCTCATGCACTGTGTTCACATCAAAAAATAGGTGAATTTGAGATGCTGAATGTAGGTGGCATTGAGGACAGCAGGTGAATGGGCACAGTGCATGATAACACATGCAATCCAAGAGGTGGACAAAGACTGAAAGTGAGAAAGAGAAATAGGAGTTGGATAGGAGAATGATGTAGTCTGATTAACCAGAAAAAGTAGGCTATCTTTGTAGAAAAATAAGCTACTATTAAAATAAAGCAATATTCTAAGCTTGGAAGCTGCAGCTAGACACACTCAGACTGAAAATACAGCAGTATTTTATCACAATGATGGATGACAAATGACAAGGCCAGGTTACCTACAGTCATGATGTGTTTTCCATCACTTGAAAATAAATAAAGAGTCATTGAATTTGAAATTATATGCTGGAGTTAATGAACGAAATTCTGCATCTTGATTTATACAAGTAATCCGCTCACTAATAGCTCCTTTTCCCCTTAATGTTCAGGAATATGCATAAAAGACTGGAGAGCAAAAATTGATATATGTGAGCAAATATAGAAACCACTACTATAGTCCACACTAGTCAAAGGTAATATGGTGTTTGAATCCAAGCAACACCAAGCACACTGTCTCCTTTAGAGTGGGATAGCAGGCAGCAAGCTAGAAGCACATTTGGAAGTCTTGACTGTCGGACAGTTTGATATAAGTCACATGCAGTTACTCTTGAAGGTAATAGGGCAAATCTCAACAATATGTTTTAAAGGCTATTTTATTTATTATATGCTGATATTTCATATATTTCCAAATGTTTTTTAAATAATGTTTCAAAATAAGCTGACAAAAATCTCACATTTCATTTCTAACTGTCTGCTTCCTCAAGGCAGTAAATTCAAGTTTAGATTTTAAAAATTGTTTTTTCATAAAGTCTTCATTCAACAAAGAAAGGGAGCTTATTTTATCATGATAGTCTATTAGAAGAATAGTGAAATTAACATTTTGCTATAATTTACATAGCTTCAAAAATAAATTTTAAAAATCTCAAACTGTAAAAGAGAGATATTAGGGATAAATTTTTAACTAACACATTAAATTTTATAGCATTTCAAAAGGCATCCTGTCAAGCCCTACATATTCTCTGTTGTCTGCTGCAGGTGCCAGTAAGTGCAAAGTTTAGATCCACCTATTTTCTCTGCACATCAGCAATTTCTCCTTTCTGAAAAATGAAAGTGACTCACTCATCCAAATTCCACAAACAATCATCAGTGACTCTTGAGTCAACATAGGAAATAAACAAGGAATTCCAGCTGAACTGCTTCCCCAAAGGAGGAGACTGGATGATATTTTTATGAAGGCTAATCTGCTCCACCAAAGATGGTTCAACTAAAAAAAAAAAAAAAAACAGAAAGTCTGTGGAGACAAGAAGTCAGCAAAAGTCCCCAGAAAAGAAACACCTTGGTAGATAACAAACCTATCCAGCACTGTAATTTAGTATTTGTAATATATGCTATAAAATAAAAATGAAACCACATGTTTGAGACATTAAATTACCATTCACCTATTTGAGATGAGGATTTACAGAGATCAGATTATGACCGTACTTCAGGGTTTGTGGACATTTCTCTGAAGCTTCTGCTGCTGACCACTGTTTCAGACCATCTGCTTGACTGCAAAAGAGGCAGTGTAGCAGCTCCCAATTCAGATGTTGGAGAACGTCATTAGAAGGACCATTGGGAAGGGGGAGCAAAGCACAGTGCCAGAACTGATGTCAGGAGTTGGGAAGCCAGTGACTAATACAGGTTTTGTCAGGTCTCTTTGCTCAACGTAGTACAGAAAATTAAACTTTCAAAATTCATCAACTTCTCTGAGACGTGTTTAGACAACTTCAGTGTGAATGTGTGGTGAAGACACTCTGACAGAGAAATAGCCCCCAAGATATGTAACTAAAATCAAAATGAGACCAAGAGGAACTCCCTCTCTTCCAAACTATTCTGCAGCATAAGGAGGAAAAGGTAGTGCAGAGGTTAAATAAATCTCTTTCCTCCTTAATTTCTGTGACTGCAAATTTTCTGTTCTCATTGGCCAATATCGGACAGTGAATTAAAGCCCTTAAAAATGTTCATACTTTTTCTGAAAAATCTAGGTCTTGCCAATACACAGTGAGCTACAGCACAAAACAGACAATGTTTTACTGGGAACGTTTTTTTAAGTCTTTCACTAATTTTTGTGTAACACAGGCCAGATACACTTGTTTCATTCCTTGTACACAGACTCACTTTTGCTTCTACATTGATACAGAGCAAATTGCTGAAAAGCACCCAGTCATCGCCACACAAACTAGTGAAAATTAGAAGATAATGGTACAGTTTAAAGTCCAAAGTAGGTTTTCGGGGCGTTTTTTTTAACAGGCATGAGACCAGACTCCTCCCTCCTATGCTACCTAATACTATAAATGCAAATGTTGAGCAGAGAAGATGTAGGTCCTTTGGTAGAACTGAAAAGATTCACTAGCTGTGAGATTAGAAAGGGATTCAAACTAGCTGACTGAAAGAGATACAGAGGTAGTGCACACCATATAGTGAGAAATCTGCACACTATACTAGGTATCTGAACTTTTTCTAACTGGTTTCACTACTTTCTGGGTACTGATTTACATTAAAAAATCTTTTTTTATTGTGTTGGGCAACTCCTTCTTCCTGAATGATGTCTGGTTTAGACTCTCATCTCACTTTAAGATTTGTTAACCTGCAATTCAGAGTTTACTTTTTGTTAAAAGCAAATAGCTCACAGTGCCTTATTTATTGCTGGCTGAAATTTGAGCCATGATCTGGGGAAGACAGCAGCCTTCCTTCCTGGTTGCTGACAATTAATGGTCATCTTCTGAACATTTGTAAATAGATTTGGCTTTTTAATCCCTGTTTTTGGAGGATGGCAGTCTTTATTTTATTAAAGAGTAAGAGTACTCTTTTCTAGGCTTTAGCAATAATATCAGAGGCTTCATTAACGAATTGTTAAAGTCTTTTAATCTCAGGACGTAGCATTTCTATACACAGTTCTGCAGCTTTGGACTACAATATTTAATTTGGAAGTTACAGACATCTTCTGTATGTGATTTTTGTAGGGTTACAAAGGATGGCCAAAGTGGAATGGCTTCTCAGACTTACAGATTAGTAAAAGGCAAGATGGAGTCCAATGCTAGAGGGAGTTTTGAGTTCAGAGCTCAATCACCGTTTGTGTATTTGAACACCTTTTCCGTGGTAAGCATTTCTTCTTCCCCTTCTTCTTCTGTGATAAAAATAGGAGATTGAATCTAAAAGGGAAGGAAAGGCAGTAGTTAATTTTTGAGATAGTTCTGTCACTATCTGTGTAAGGATCTCAAATACTGAGATCTCTAATGAATGAATACTGTTTTCTGACATGCAGTGGCTTTGGTCAGTTATCGGGCTAGTATGGTAATACAATGCAGGATTTCTACACAGTTCCTCAGCAGTGCACCCAGAGACATATGAATCTAAATGTCTTGTATATTAATGAGATTACATGCCCCCAAAGGCTCAGGTGACACAACCATCAGAAGGAGACAAAGCCAAAACCGCCAATCAGCTATGCTCATTTCTGTTGTGTATTAATTTAGACTTCTGGTTGCATTGCTGCATTCAGGATTCAGAATCAGCACAACACTGACAGAAGTGAATGTTCTTTTTCTAGCTGTCTGAAGAGGTAGAGATGAGGATTTACCTCCCTTGCACTATACTTTAAAATGTAGGTGTCTATCTCAAAGCTAGAAGTCTAAGCCCTCTGCGTGCAGTGGAGAGAAAAATGGTGAGGTTTGTCTCATCCAAATGTGGACATTTAAAAGAGATTGTACAAATTACCCCTTCACAGTATTTATCTGTATCCATAAGAGTGCTGTAAAAAATTAGCTTAAATAGTATACATACTGTAGTAATCTAAGCTGTGTGAAACAAAACCTCCCCAGTGCTCTGCAGCTGAGCACAGAGAGCCCAGCTAGCTTTAAATGAAGCATCTTGGGTCACAAAACTTTTCTACCTAAGGCAACCTGCAAAACTGCCTTAGCTTGTACGGATCTGCCTAGCTCTCCTACTTCTAGTCTCTGAACCAGTTCATTTAGTGTTTGTTAGGGTATTTCCATAGCACACTGCAATCTGCAAGGCAGAGAAGTCTCTTTTTATTACTCATTTCAACTGTTGAAACTGTTTTCTTCTGAAAGGGATTTGAATTGATGGGAACACACAGTCTTGAATGTCAGGTAATTTCCAAACACTCTAGTTCACTCTGCTACCACAAAATGATATATTTAGACATTAGAATTAGAATAATTAGAGACTGGCTTCATATGTCTGTATAGGTAGGTTTCCATTTTCTTGCCTTGATACAGTACTGCAGGATCTCATAGGCATTGACTCAGGTGAGATTCCAGCCTCATATCCGAGAGGCATTTTAGAGGCTTAAACTAGGGAAAAATCAAAATATTTATACAGATCACCAAAAATATTTTGACCTCTGGGAATCATATAGTGTGTCCATCACCTCCCGATCTAAGAGCAAAAGGAAGAAGAATTAGAAGGCTGAAAGAGAAGTCATATAGCAGATGCCATCTGCACTATGCACTTAGAAACACTGGACTTGTGTAATTGTCTCCTGATGAAGGCACAGGAGTTGCAAAGGTTATTAAGAATATATTTACAAATTCTGTGTCTATTCAGAGCAAGATTCATGTTTACACTTGCACTTTTAGAGGTATTTCCAGGCTGTTTCGCCTTTGTGAAAAGCACAAAATATTGGGCTGACTTAGTCTGTTCTCATTAAACATTACTATTTATTGCATTACTGTATTTGTTGGTTATAACGGTTACACAAGGCAAATAAATTTGAAACCTTGAACATCAAAAAGAGAGCCGTGTGTACGTGTGCATGTGAGTACACGTTAGCTATGGGCACTGGGTAAGACCATCTAAAAGCAAAGCGTGACACACTGATGTCTTTTAATCTCAGTCATAGAAGTGTAAAATGAAGAGGAACTCCAATTGCCTTGAGAGAGATACATGGGGAGTGAGGAATGCTCTAGCCCACTATGCTTGAATGCAATCCACATCTTTCTGAAGTTTGGGTTTTATTCTATTTTCGCTTGCGTAATCCCCAAGTTTGCTCATAGCCCAACAGCTTGTCCAGTTGGCCTTCCAGTTACAGGCTTTGTGAGTATATATATATTTTAATGAGAATGTGCATAATTTGGAAGCAGAACTAATGTTCAGTGCACAAAGCTTTTGTGTATCTGTCTATAAAAGGCATAAAAGGGTACAGCTGGGCAAGCTAGCCCACGCAGAGCGGTGGGATGGCATGATAGTTGGAAGAGGGGGAGGGAACTGGTATCCATTCAGACATCTACACTTCAGGCAACCGACTGTGCTGAGCTACCTGCTGTGGCTGGGGCAGCTTCAGCTCACCTCACCTCAATGGCTGCTTCTGGGGAGGGAGATGCTGCGTTGTGTGGCTCAGTCATTCTACTCCATTATCATCTGAAGGACTCCTGGGGATCTTTTCTTTAAAAGAATACGGGTAATTATAGAAAATAATTTGTCCATACAGACACAGCACCTGTAAATAGATTTTTAAAGCGGCAGTGTTCCATATGCACAGCCAGCTACCACAGGCAGGCTGGGACCAGCACTCAGATGTGGCTTTTCCAGAACCAAAAGCCATTTCATTTTCTAAAGCAGCCTTGCCCAGTTCCTGTCTAGCCCTGCTCTGCTGTTCCCTTCACACACTCACCACCTTATTTTGCATATCTAATGCATGACATTTTAAGGTCTTTTTACTTCTTCCAGCTGTCCACTTAAATACCAAAATAGAACAACAAACCCAGTGCTTTGCTGGTTCTTGGCAATGTGGAAAAGGAGATAGTTTTTACCTTTCCCACATAGGGACAAAAAGAAGGCCTCCAAAGGTAGGGAAGAAGAAAAGGAATGAATTTGTCCACCCAAAATGGATGCTGGTTCAGAGAGATATCTGTAACGTAGGAGACAGGAAGATGTAGGAGACTTGGACAAATCCATTCTCCTCTGCTTTATGTAACTACTCTGACTTGTTAGATCTGTGTCATTAGCTATCAGTTGAACAGAGCTCATTCAGAAATTTAGAGAGCACAAAGGTAACCAAGCAAAAGAATTTCCACATGAAGGTCTACAATTTACCCTTTTTAGGTAACTCACATAAACATGAGCTTTTTCTTAAGTATCTTTTCACTGTAGAGCTTGACTTGAATTGGCTTTACAATTATTTGAATACATATCTGCTCTTTCTGATTTCCACTGGAACATAAAACTATGAGAAAAGCAATTCTTCCCATGCAGTGAAATCCAAATAGCTCTAGGTGTTTCATGAGCCCGATGCTGCAGACTTTCTAGAATGAACAGATTTTATACAAGCGCCTAGCGTCATGAGTCCTTGGAAGTTTGTCACCAAATAGTACTAGAGTAGACAGGCATCTTTCTACTTTACTGGTCTCTCAGCTGCTCCTGGGTAAAATCTTTGTCACAAAAATAACAGAATTGCTTCCAAATCCTTAGTAAAAAGATTAAGGTTTAACCTTACGGCATACCAATAATTCAGTATCTGAAGAATATTCCTAGCACTGAATTTATTAACCTGTAAGGCTCTGTAATTCTTAGAATGCATGATTGCCTCATCAACTGTAAATTTCAGTTTGGTAAAATGCATTGATTACTTCTTTCAACTTTAAATTATTATTTTTGAAAATTAAAAATATATTGGATATGAAAGATTTATTTGCTCACAGTATTTTAGTAAAAGTTCTACCTATTCTACAGATTCATCTTTTATTTCACTGCTAATTGAGATGAGCATCTGAGGTGACCCAGGTGACCTGATTCCTTCTTGCTTTTTTTGTAAGAAACAATTGAAAATAGAATTCTCTGCTTTCCGTATCTGTTGACAACATAAGTGAACTAATAATATAAAAATGATTTAAAAATTCCTATGAGCCTTGCACGGCACTGAGGCTGAGCACACGCTAGTAAGAAAATCCTTGGACAAGAGTCAAGACTTGCTACCAGTTTTAGGCATGTGGGTCCCATCAGGGTCGCTATCTTAAACTGGCATCATAAGCAGAAGGTACTAGAATCTTAGGGAATGGATTTGGCCCCATCTCCAGCTTAATAGCAGTGGAGAATGTTAAAGAACAAAAAAAAAAGAAAAAAATGTCCTAAAGATTATGAAACAGGAGAGAGAATGCTCTTGTGAATTCCATACTGAATTAGGTCTCACAGTGTCAATAGAAATCTGTACTGAAAAAAAGAAATGAAAGGTCTACTGAGAAATGGACACTGGTCGCTAGTCCAGGAAGCTTGATGCACATCCCAAAAACTCAAAGTACTGACATGGTTTCTGTATCATTCATCCAATTCTCTGCTTCCCCATTCTCCTACACTATCCCTCAGCCAAAGAACAACAGCAATTCAAACGCACAAATCCTACCACAACTGCAGAAAAAATAACTGACTGCTGCCCCTTAAGCCTAGGGAGATCTTTAACTTTTCAGATATAAATATGACTTTTTTTTCTTGTTTGTTTCTCCTGACACATCCTTACGAAACTTTTATATGGTGTTTTATTATTTATCTTTTTAGGTCTCTGAATAAGATAATGTATCAAAATGTTACAATAGATAATACTGACTGGACTGTCCCTTCACAGACCCATTAGAGATGAGAATACTGAAGCACAGAAAGAATTCGGGTTTCAAACACACACAATGGAAGTTAGTAGCCTTCTGGTAAGAAACAGAAACACAGATCCCAATCTAAAGATCATTGAAGTCAACGGGAGTCTTTCTCTTGACATTAATGAGTTTTAGATCAAACCCTGAATGACCTGTCCACAGTCACACAGCCCATCAAAGCCAGAAGGGAAACAGGAGACTGCTATCCAAATTACTTTTTCCAGTGAACCTGACTGGATGGCAGCATGCTTAAAAACTGTCTTGAGGTTTAACCACAGGCCCTGGCCTGTACTACACATTTTCCATGACACCTTTTCATAAATGAAAAAAATGGCTTACTGCTCTGACTTTCTGGGGTTATTTTCCTTTTCAAATCAGATATAACTACTAGAAATTTCTGAAATTTCTGGTCTGAAATGTCTGCTTTAAACAGGGTAAATTTTGAGTACTGTGAAGAGGACCAGGCTTTTTGTTGCTTTTGTATGTTTGCTTAGTCAAAAGACTGGGCTGAGTCATGAGTTTTGGTCCATTACTGAATATCCTCTTGAGTTTTGGTCCAAAGTGGTAGTGTGGGATCATTCTTAGTTATTCTACTTTGGTAAGATTTTTTTTTTAATTGACCAACATGTTCTCCCAATACTACTTGCATATAGTGCACTCTTAATTCATACTGAAAACTAGTACTAATAAGTATATGAGAAGGGCAAACTTTTCTACTGGAAAAATAAATCTAAACTGTGTGTAAGTAACTGTCTATGTGCAAGTGCATATATATGTTTATATGAATACAAATACACAGGCATCCATATTTAAAATTAAATTCATAACTTGGGAAATAATACCAAGTTATCATACATCCAGATGTAAAAGCTCCTAAAATATTCAAAAATAAAAGTTAAAGTCATTTCACCACTCAAGATGAAATTAAAAAAATATACTTTTCAATACTAAAAGAACATTTATTTAAAGTGCATGGCTCACTTTTAAGTTGTAATATCCTAATTCCGTACTTTGGCATTTAGCATAATGCAACTAGCCAGACTTCACTGAAGGACAGCAATCTGAAGATTGAAATGTCCAGCTACCCTATTGTAAGACTCAGCCTTGTATTCTGCTTTTGGAATAAACGTTACCCTCCCCAAACTAGAGAAAAGTTCGGACTAGACATTTGAGATCAGAATTTCTGTCTTTCCTTTCTCTCTCGCGCCTCTCCTTTTATTTTTCTTTTTTTTCCTTAAATAGTCACCAAAAAGGTCTGGCTTCTGAGTTTTTCAATTATTAGGAAATGGGAATAGTGCCATAAAGGCATTCTGACTTATTAAAGCTTCTTTCTTTACCTGATGTCTTTCTTTGTGTAATGTCTGCCTAGCAATACTGGCAAATTGTTTCTGAAGAGCTACGGAGAAGAAAAGGCTTTGATCCAATAGAAACACATCAGTGTAATAGCAGCAGATACCTTTTATTTCCCAGTCTTTCAATGCCCCCCTTCAATTCACAAAACACACGCTCAGTGATTAAAAATTCCTGTCATTTTTGTTTTAGAAGCCGGGAACCTACAACTTTAAAGTGTGGCAAAGTAAATCTTCTGCCGGAGTGATCAAGGAATTATGCTATTGTCCTGTCTTTACATTTTCCACAATGCATAAAGCATCACTGTCCTTAATTGTTCTTTCATCTCGTCCATTGACTTGAAATCAGCATTGCTCTCCAGGAGTAGTATTAGCTTGAGAACTGGTAAAGAAAAGCAAAGAGGCTTAGCATACCTCAGCACTGCAGATTAAGTGCCTCTTCAAAGATGTCACCCCAGATGTGGCAGGCTACATTCCTACTTTCGCCTGGCAACAGCTGTGGAGCCACATCAGTGCTACTGCCTTATGTTCCTGAGCATTATGAGAGGGAATAAAAGCTGCCTTTTTAATGGCTTGGGTTTGTGTTTGAGACATAATTTTCTGTTTACATTTCAAAAGGGCAAGCCTTCTTGTGTTTTCACTGCTGACAGATAAAGATGAGTTGATGTCCCATAAGCAATGCTTCCTTTTTGGGCTATTTGATAGTGCACGTCTACCAGTTTGGTTCATCGTTCCTCTCAGATACTGAAATCTCTCTTTCACTTAGGTGTGATTACAAGCAACTGCTTGCAATTTCTTTAATGCCTTTGGTTTATTTCAGAATATTTATTGCACTTCCAATTGAAAGTGGTCAGTGGTGTGACTTACTGTGAAGCCGCCTGAACATGGACAGGCTACAGGTGTGGCAGATGAAGGAAAAGGAGGGCTTCAGGGGTAAGAGCGGGCTCTTGCCTCCTTTTCTATTTAGGAAAAACCTCAGTGAAGAAGGTGTAAGTAGATCTATTTCATCTACCCAGTAGTATAGTAATGTCATTTTAAATATGTGAACTATTCATAATCCTCCTTTTTATAAGTAGCAGCTGTATGTTTCTGAATGAATCCAGTTTGTCTCTGTATTGTTGATAATTTATTATTATATGTGTATATTACACAACTATTTTAAGGTTCACCTTGATGACAGAGGTAAAAAAAAATGTCTCATTAGGATGTATCTGTTACCCAGAATTGCTGTAGGGAACTGTCTCGGAAAGCAATAGTTCCTCTGTGCATCTCACACCGTCTGCAGATATCCAAGCCCCTTGTTACAGATCGCAATACGGATACTCAGGCTAATGAATCTCCTTTCCCTATGGACATGCATAAAAGAAGGAATCAGATGTGAGAAAGAAGGCCAAAGGGAAGGGAGAGCAAGTGAAGGCAGTGTGAAGAAAATGCGCAAAAGGAGGAGAACCTGATCGTGTTGCTACATGAAATAGGGAGTGACAGACATGAGTGAAACACACAATTTTCTTCCCAGCTACATTTTTTATTGAATACTGCAGGGAAGCATTACCATGAGCATGTTGTGACTGGGTGCCCCACGTTGTCCACAGAAATATGGTTGATGTATGAAGTCTCACGTGTTTTTTTTTTTCTAAAAACCCCAAATTTTTATGAGCTATGAATCAGCTATCAATTGGCAAATTCTTGATTGATCTTAGTTTAAGCTTTATGTAGATCTCATTTGTCAGCTTACAAAATAATGGCAAAAATCTCTTTTGTGATCATCCTAAAGTGTCTGCTACAGCTGTAGTTTCTGAAGAACCTAAATGGAATTCCCAGGAAAGAAACAACCTTATAGTTAATAATAAAAATCTCTGTAGTGCAAAAGTTTTCTGTGCCCATATTGCCTCCAGTGCAGCTACACGGGAAAGGCACATAGCAAATCCACCATAAATAATACAGGAAAGTCATCTGAAACTCTAAGTCTGCTAGGGAAATTCATACACACTCTTGTTCCTGTTATACGTATGGAACACTCTTATCATCTAGATGTGCATACACTGGATTACAAAATACCCAATTATTTTGGCCATGTATTTATTTCAATTGCAGATGCAAAGGTTAACAGTGTGGGTGAATTCCTGCCTTATATTTGCGTAAGCAAATAGTAATTGTCCTTGCAACCGTACACTTAATGTTATTCAAAAATATAGCCCATATAATCATCAATTCACAGTTAATGAAAGTAAAATGCTTCCTTTGACACCAGAAGGAGCTAAAGACTGATATGAATTAACACTTTTGATACAGAAAATTATAAATTTGAGAAATTATGTGAAGGGAAGCTGAAGTGTTTCCATCACTTGTTTGTGGGAACTAGGCAGATGATTTCAGTAAGACAGTTTCTCAAGCGTGCACTTTAAATTTACAAATATGATATTTGATACAGCAAGTGTAACACTAATATTCTGGATACACAGGTGGATAACAATGTCATTTTGTCCACGGAGCTTAAGAAAGAACAAAGAAGGACAGCATAAGAGTATGCAGGGGGTGGCATTACTGCAGCAGCTCTTCCTGTGAGTCTTGCTGTTTCTGGGGTCTCAGATACTACATACCACATGAGCCATAACTCCTAGACACAAAGGGATTAGTAATGGAAAGTGTGACAGACTGGAACTACGCATTTTCTTTCCTTGTTTTAATTCAGGTCAAACTTTTCTTATTGTTTTACTTCACCTATTTTTAAATAAACTGAATTCCAGATATGTAATGCATATTCGATGCTTGCATATAACTCTATATTGTGTGCATTATGATTGAAAGTTGGGCTTTGTGCTCACAAAAAGTTTATTCAATTCTTTTTTTTTTTAATCCTTCATTCGGACATAGACACAAAGCCAACACTGCTTATACTTTTCTGTGATGGGCAGTCACAACTCAGATTAATCAGCGTTAACAGGCCCCATGCAATTCATTTCCATACACCAAAGGGTAAGTGTAAAAATTGGCTGTAGTTTTTAACTTAAAAGGGGATGTAGGTCTCAACCTAGCAGAAATTGTACATCTGCATGGGACACAAAATCTGCTGAAGATGTTCAGAAAATGTACAGTGAGGAGAACTGTATAAAAGCTCTCCAGAAAAGGAGAAAAATTTAGGAGTACTTTTCCTCACCACTCAGATATTTGCCTGAACTTTCATCAAAAAAAAAGCCCTGTCATAGATAGAGCAGATGTCACAGAAGAAACAGCACACACAGAAAGGATGTTATGAACAGACATAAAAAAAAAAAACAACTGCTAGGGAAAACAAACAAGCCAGGAAAGAAAGATTTAATTCTGCAAATAAAGGACATTAAATCAGGCCAAGAAACTAGGACAAACCTACATATTAGATTAAGAAGAAAAACCTTTAGTACCATAAACATACTCTGAAGTTCTCTTGAGGTAGAGGAAAAAAGTGTCCCCCTTCTGCCTTTTATTTTGTATATGTTTGGTGCCTTAAGAGACAAAGTGCAGCATTTCCTTTCCACCCCTCCATATCATATTCTTAAAGGTAAACACAACAGCTCAGCTGTGGGGAAAGCTGCATGCTAACATTTTTGCTTTGTAGAATTCCTAGCAAAAATAGGATAGAGTTCTAGCCAGAAACAGGACAATAGAGAATTAGGCACACTGGAAGTTTTTATCTATATAAAGCCACTATGTGCTTCCTTACCTGACTCTGACACAGGCCACAGTAGTAGCTAACAGTTTTCCATAGCAATTCCTATCTCTGAGATAAAAGACACAGAAGCCATGTGTTTTCTTCAGAATGGCTGATCAAGGTCAATCAGCAAGCATACATTTAGTTGCCCTTGTTGCTGTCCCTCAGATAATTCAAATGATGTCTAGGGTCTGTAACAGAATGGGGAAAATTGAATGGGAGAGTGAGATGCGGGGTGGAAAAGTGGAGAGTCAAGAATCTGGAGAGAGAGAAAAGGGAAACCAAGAGAAATACAAGTAGTGCAAGAAAGATAATATGTGCAAGAGAATCCAGCAGGGGGATGTTACTGTCGAAGTCAAAATGATTTAATTTTGAATGTCTAGCCTAAGTGAATTTCTTGAGCTATTTTAATTTTTTTTTCTCTGCTTCTTATTCTCTTCTGTATAAAATGTGGGAGATCTATGACACTCAGAGGTCTCCTCACATCACTCTGGGGTAAGAGCGGTTTCCAAATGCGTAGAGCTGGGAGGAGAGCAAAGATGAGGAAAAGAAACCATATGGAAGCACAGAGAGTAAGAGGAGGAAAGAGAAAATAAAGATGATTTCATAACTGGAGATCGAAGACTTCATGACTGGAGAAAGAATAAAAATAATGGAGATACATATGCATGTTCAGAGCTTCCTGGGAAGAGGAACGGTAAGAAAGCCATAGACATCTTGTGCAGTGAGCCTGAGAGCTCCATGCCATCTTAGATCTGCAGCACTGTTGCAGACCAACTTTGATGTGCATGTGTAGGGGTTAGAGACATCCAGAACCCTCTAAAATCATGGTAGATAGTCTGAACAAATCTTCTGTGAGTGCACAATGCTCAAACATTGGATTTGCAGGTGTCCAGAGGCTTCCAGGGTACTACAGTTCTCACCAAACTGTACTGTAAGAGACCAAATACTTCTTTCCATTTTCTTGTGAAAAGGAGTCTCCAGAAACTCATATGCCTCACGGCCTAACAAAGTCTGCAGAAACCACAAGAAGGAGCACACCAGAAGAAGGTAATAGAAGGGTGAAGAATGAATGAAGAAATATCACCTGCTGGACATCGGGATTTCTTCACAGTTAGTGACAGCAATTATTGTGATCAGAAGAGGTGAAGATGGAGTAGAAAGAGCAGCAGTAATGTCTGTATTATCTAAATACCCACAAGTAAGGCACTGACACACATCTAAAAGATCAGAGAAAAGAGAGGGCAGGAAGAGGAATTAAAAAGGAGTATGCTGGGGTATCACAGTATTTCCCAGTTGTATCCAATTCCACTTGGCTTACAAGACCTATTCCTTGTCAAATTCAACTTTATTGATTTTTTTTTGCAAATAAATCACAGCCTAAATCCAATTTTACAAACAACCATCCTGAGTGTAATGGAATGAATGAATTCTCAGAAGGTGTAAAACAGTGTAGACATCTCTCCAACAGCCATTCTCGCTCTGTTCTTTACTTAAAGGCCGGCGGGGGGAGGACGAATAAGGTCAGACCATGTTGCCATTTCCAGTAATCTGGAAATTCAGTCTGGCTCAAGGTTAAAGAGCTCTAATTTGCAATGGTATACCATCAGGCAAGAAAAGGTAGAAGGGAAGTATATATAGGTATGGCAGGAGGGAGCCAGCTGTACCTTGAACTCTCCAGTTATCCCACTCCTCATCTGCCACAGCTGAGGGTTTAGTCTGGTGAGAAATTACTGTTTGCATTGCCCCTTTAAACATGTGGTCTGAAAGCACTTTATGAGCCATGTGTATTAGTGTTCATATTTGTGTGGGTCTGTTGAGTTTTAATCAATCAGCCTGGTTTCAGAAGACTTTAATTTTGCTCTCATTAAGTATGTGTGAGTTTTGTGTGTGTGCAGGCGCATATATTTATCCCTGTCAGCATTCAGAAAATTACATGCCCCTAGTTAACATATTGTACAGTACTACAAATTCTCATGAATATCACTTATCACAAAGAATAAGTTCATCCAACGGAACGGAATGGAAACTTTTCTGATTTTCAAACAAAATGCCTCTGCTAAATACACGTATATTTACCATCTGTGCTTTTTTGTATTATGCTTCTAAAATATAAGTTACACTTCTCCTGTATTTCCAGAGAAAGTCCCTGACAAAACAACTGTCCAGAATTTCAGACATTAAAATAACTCCAAAACAGATTTAGAGCTGAGACACATTAACATATATATTTCACATTGTCCTAATGCAGTGGCTTTGCTCCAGTGGATGATAGCAGTCAGTGTGGAGTTTTTAGGTAATCATATAATCACAGCAAAAGTATGAAGGCAAATAAAGCAAATTACAGGCTAAGTCAGATTGCAAGTGTTTATCCTGATCAAACTGAAGTTGTCCCTCTGTCACACCTTATTCCACTGTAACTTAAGTAACTTCTTTCACTGCACAGGAAAAAAAATCTCCAGCAACTCTTCTGTCCTTTCTTCAGTACCACTTGTAACCTTTAGTCCTTTCATTCTTACTTTGGGCTACAAGGGTATAAAACCTGTAATTAACAACTTCTTTATTGCCTCCGCAATAGTAATTGCCATGTATAGCCTTGAGGTACTAAGAATAAAAAATCATTTTCCTCCCCCTGCCCCTTGTATTTAACTAGCAATCCACAGTTATTATTAGATTCTTGCCAAAAACTTCACCTTTCACAAGAACGTTGTGATAAAAGTGTAATCCCCGCACAGTGACCTCTGCATGCAGCAATCAATACTTATGCTGTAATATTTCCCCTTCTTGCTGTTTCAGAGCAGCCTTTAAAAAAAAAAAAAAAACAGGCTGGGAAGAGATTAGATTATCAATTATCATGAAACTGTCTGCAACTTCAAAGGGCTGCAGAGCAAGGGAAACCATAGTTTATCAGAACTGTAAGCGTCCTGCAATTATCTCTCATGTCACCCAGATGTAGAGCAGTAGTTGGGGGAATAGCTTGGGTCTGCGGTGAGAGACGGGGCTGGTGGAAAAATATAAAAGCAGCATTTTCTTTGGAACATGAATCATTGGTTTTGGGTCAGATATTGACAAAAAGTAGGATCTTGAATGTGTTAACTACGAGCAGCTCAATCCAATATACTCATGTATCTATGCAGTGTGAGCATTTTATCGATAAGCAGACATGGGACACTTTCTTTTTCCCTGAAACTCCAATTTTTACGTAGGTCAACAGATTGTTAATAGTGTGTCAAAGAATGATGCATTGATAGTCAGTAAAACTGCAAGATGTTTGTCCTCAGTCATTCCCACAAGTATTAAGCAACGGGTTTGCACAGGAAAACTGCTTCGCAAGTCAAGTAAAACACAGAAGTTTGGAAGAAAAGCTCCAGCTACTGACATCACTTCCTGATGCAACGTGGCATTTTTGTTTGGTCTTGTTTTCCAGTGGGATCCATGAGGCTCTGGTTTGACCTGTGATATCTTAAGGCCAGGAACAATGGAAAATTAATGTAATGTTTATTAATACATAGAAAAAGCCTCCAGCTATACAGAGTACCAAATAAAAACAATTAAAGTAGCATGTAGTCACAAGCCTGGTTAATGTGCAACTTTCTGTGTCAGGATATGATATACTGAATGAAAATAAGTTCATAAAGGAATTTTACTTAGTTACGTTCCACCCCACTACCCCTTTATTCCACTCAATATATAAGCCAAATATTTACCCTTGACCATGGCCACACAAGGACAAGAAAAATACAATTAGCAAACCTGGACAATTTTATTTGGCATAAACAGAACTGATCCTTAGTGTGTGTAACAAAGATAAGGAAGTGTAATACTAATGTGTTTAACTTACACAACATGCAAGGATCTCAATGCACTCCACAGCAATGGAGATAATATCATGAAGTTTATGTGTAATGAGCCTTACTCTACCATAAACAGATGGCAAACAGTTCCCGCCTCAAAAAATGTGCACAGGTGAGGAATAACAGAAGAGAGACTCAGCTGAGCTGACATGGTAGAACAGAATGAATAATATTAGAAGCATTATTTTCTTGCCTCCTTTTTGTTTCTCCACAGTTGTTTCTCTATGATACAGCATTGGGTTATTTGTTGTATTGACATTTCCACAGGATTGCATATCACCCAGGAGACTGCATGATGCCTAAGCTGAGACCAAGCATCAGTCCATGGTTTCCTTATGCTTTTAGTCAAGCAAACCACAATGATAGAAAGACCTAAACTTTCAGGGAGCTAGGAAGATTAATAAATTATGAACTGTTGCTGAGTGGGATATACTGGACCCCATTGACATTTTTATTTCTTGTTAAAGTATGAAACGGGACATGTACCAAAGCTAGTAACATTTTACATAAAACATTCGAAGGAGCATATCTGACAAAGAACTAGAACTTAGTTCCTCTCCCAAGAAACTAGAAAGAAAAACCAAAATCATTCACAGTGTATGTGTTGTTTCTATCTCCAGATGGCTGTTAACCATGCAATGTAGGAGTCCTTGAGATTTCTGATGGCCCTCTGAGGACCTGCTGGGCAGAGTACAATGTTTCAAATAAATAGGAAATATAAAGACTATGCCCTACTGCTTCCTAGGGTATCTGGTATTTATGCCATTAGGGGTATCTGATGGCCTGTTGGAATACTAAGAGGTCAAAGGGTTGAAAAATGTGAGAAAAATAAGAAATAAAGTTAATTTCTTTCTGGACAGTTTTGTGGTTCATCTTTCTACAGCTGTCATTTTGTCACTTGCTGGTTTTTAACCCACTTCTCTCCAGATAAAGTGACTGTAGCTGAAATCTAACCCACTGACTCCTCATACATTTGTAGGGTTAAATCTAAGCCTGATATATGCTTAGAGTCCACTCTCCTGAGTTGGTGTATATTTGGCCTTGTCTCAAAAAGCACTGGCAAGGCAGGATACCCCAATTTTGACCACTGCATGATATGGACCTTGAAAGATTACAGAATAATGTTTGCTGTGAGATATTGTGAATGGAATTGGACTTTTGGGGTTTCTTGTTATTCTTTAGACCTCATATCTCCAGGTGCAGAGAGGTAGGGCATTTCCATGAAAAAAATCTTTCCCTCTTATTTGAAAATGTATTTTGTCCCCTTATGACACTGATACAACCTGGGACTGATTTCTTTTGCTGATAGCTGAAAGAGAAAACTTTTTCAAACATGTGTTATATTTAGAGCCAATATGCAAAGAACCATTTTCCCTTAGTCAAAGCTAACTTTTAGTTAGTTACACCTACGCTATTTTTATACTAAAAAAAAAAACCTTTAGAAATACTAAGATTTAAAAGATAGTCTTCCTACAGATTTATATGACATTGCATCTAATCTTCAATGATGTCATGGTGCCAGACGAAACAGCTTCCTGGGGGAAAAAAGTGCAGCTAATCAGTTAAACCCATTTAGGAATTAACTTGAGCATCTTATTGTCAGATTAAACTCTGAAGATTGCAAATGTTCTTTTGTCAGTGTTAACACCAGACACATAATTGTTTCATGTGTATTTCAGATGAGAATGATGAAAGATATCTCTTTTTTAAATGCTGTGGTACATCATGCCTGTTGTAGACAAGCAGCTTGACCTTAGTTGAGTCAGGCTTCCTTTTTCTCCATGTTTTGCTGAAGAAAGGTTCTTTCAAGAAGAACTACACATGCATACTTGTATTAATATCAGACATTATTTCCTGCCTTCCTCATTTCAGGCAATCAAGGAATTGAGTGCTTTTCCCCATCATCTACAACTGACCATTTCACATGAGCTTTTCTCCCTATTTTTTCTCTCAGAAGGCAGTTAAAGAGGGTGAAAAGGACACTGTATAATCTCCAGGTGAATCTCTCTTGCATTTTGAGCTGGGCAGAGCATCCACAACCACCTAATTAGCCTTTAAATGGGAGTGAGAAGTGCATCAGGTGTCCTTGACATCAATCTTGACATCAATGCCATGTACCACTCTCTAAGCATGGAGCAATCTTGGAGATGTAAACTGGACTCATTTCAAATGCACTTCCACCACTAGGGCACATTAGAACCCAAAATACACATGGCATGGATGCCGGGTCCTCAGCACCGGCTCTGTCACTCCATTCAGCCACTCTACAGTGCTTCACCACTTGCTAACATAGACATAGTTCTACCCTTTCTCCCAGCTTCCTGACAATGGGAGCAGGAGGGACTATGCTGTGGGACCAGGTTTGTTCATGTTGCACAGTTTGCACTGCATGTGCTTATCTGAGCATAGTGACAACTAAATACAATATTTGACATAAACAACATCCCTGAGGAACAAGGACATCATGATAGCCAAACTGTTATTTATGTAAATATATGTATATAAATCTGCAGGCTTTGAGGGTAAAAAACGTTTGTTTGTCAAGCCTCTGTATAGGGTCTGGTGCAGGGAGGCCCTGATCCATGACCTAGCTTCTAAGCACAACCAAAACACAATAAAAAGAATTTGCCTGACCACTGGACAAACAGAAGAGAAAGATAGCTCCTGCCCTGCAGAGCTTACCTCTCCTGGTAATAAGGAGATGGTTCTTTCATATACAAACAGACAGCTTAGATTTGTTTAGATATCAAACAAATTGAGTATCTGGGTCCACACATTCCCCCCTCATGAAGCAATTGTATGGTCTGAGGCCTTGGCAATGAAATGATCATTTAGCTAGAAGTGTACTGAAGTTAAAAAGCCAAGACAGAAACAAGCTAACGTGTTCGATATTCTCGATAAAGAGTACAGCATAAGATTTAAAACAGGGAGTGGAACCAGGCATCAGTTCATTAAAGAGGAGGTAGCTATTCCAGTTTACACCAGGTGAAGAACATGTCTGAAGAGCATACTTTTAACTACCTGTCTTGTCCATTGCATGTAGCCATCCTAATTGGCTCATGCAAATACAGGTTTCGCATATCCAGCACAAACACAAATGTGTTTTTTGCAATTTGTGTCCTCATATACAAGCATATGATATTGTTGCAGCCCCAAATATTTGATCATTCACGCTACCAAACCCTTAATATTTTGTCCTTGCAATCATTTCCTGGTGGACCTGGCTCAAGGCTTCTTTGCAGCACACACAAAATAGGGATCTGTCACCACGAGATTAAGGATCCAGGACTCCAGTAGTAGGAAGGGACAGATGTCAGATGAGGCCGATCTGAGATGCAAAGTTTCTGGAAGAAAAAGCCCTGGGAAAGTCAGGTTTGCCGCTGCTGCAGCTGCTGGGGGATGCTCCGCCAGCAGTAGCTGCTGAGCCACGTGCCTCTTGTTCTCCTGGGGACAACAGAAGCCAAGGCTTTTCAGGGCTTTCCCAGCAGGACCATGACCATGCACTTGCTTAAAGTCGCTGCCTATTTTGTGTAGTCAAAGAGGCGGTTTTCAGTTTAGGGACATAGCTGAGGACACTCTGGCTTCAGGAATTTCTTAAAACAGTTTCGTGACCAAAGGCAGCATTTTGTGAAACTACTCCCTCAGGTAGGACAACCGTTTGTGTTAACCATAAGCATATAACCATGTAGGTGGAGTTAGTCTGATAGATGGGAATTTGATTATGTGAGTAGTTCAGAATTTAGTTGTTTTGGAAGATAAAGGTTGCTCATTTCTCAAAGCACGGGCAGAAATACAATTGATATGAGTTTATTCTTTTTTCTGTACGACTGAAAGTAAGTAATAACTATGTGCGCGTTGCTCTTGTGTCCGAGAAGCTGTGCAGCTACAAGACCTCATCTACATCATGCATTTGTGTAGGTCTCGAACATTTCATTACTTTATAATTATGAAGTGCTGTTTTATGAATGCTGGTCCAACACTGTGCTGGAGTGTGTTAGTGAAGTTCCCCTGCCTGATAGACCTCAAAGCTAGAAGAGATCATCTCGTTTGACAACCTCAGTGACTCAGACCACAGATTTTAACTCACTCACCCTCATCTAAAGGTGTAGCATGCACATGGACCTACATGAGCAGCAACACTATGAAACAGGAAAATAGCAAATTGCCAACGTAAAGTGACTTTCATTAAATATATACAAAAAGCATGAAGGAGGAAGAAAATTAATGTCTCAGAAGAGGGTTCACCTCATCTAGACCTTTAAGCTAAACAACAAAAAATCAGCATGGTGGATCGTCTGCCTTTGCAGTCAATGGGTGAGCACCTGCTAAGTATGAGTCATCCCACTTGCCTAGATTTTTTTTCTCCGGGAAGAGAGTGGATTAACCCCTGGGAGAGGTGACTGTCATCTCCATTTACAAGAGAGGAAGCTTGGGTGACTAAGCTAGGCCAAACACGTGTCTGTTAATATAATAGAATTCAGGTGAGACAGATGTCATCTGAAGAAAGAAAACAGAGATTGCATCTTTTAAAAAAAAAAGTGAAAAGACATCCGAGGCCTCGGTGCAGCATCTGCAGAAGTGAACCCTGCCCACATCTGATATCTGTTTTAGGAATGTTGTCCATTGCAGTGGCTCAGACCTTCTCAGTGAGGTAGGGATGCCTTTGTCCTGATTTCCACCTGTGGGCCTAAGCACAAACAGCCCAATAGTGGGGTACACGAAAGCCTGAGTTCTGCTGGTCAGAGTGAGAGTTCAGCAACTGGCTGCTTATGAAAGTATGGCTCATTGAGAATCATTGATGACCTAAGTAAGAAGGTCAATTTTTTGGTTTCCAGTTTGTAATGCAAGTAAGTGCTTTTGGTGTAAGAGTTTCGAAAGTGTGGGTTTTTTTCCAGTATTCGCTTAGGCAGAAGTATTTATGTGAACGTCACAGCTCTCTGCATACATTTGTATAAAGTTCTGTCCATTACAAAGCATAGCAACAAACATCATAATTCCTGCAGGATTAAGCACAGTGAGCACAGAGCAATAAGGGAATAATGGTTATGAGCAGGAAATGTTAGCTTGTAGCAGACTGATATATTTACACCTGTTCACTAAAATGTCACATTTACATATATCTATTTTTTAATTATATGTGGGCACTGCAGTACTCAGACTTGTTTACATTGAGTGGATCCAGAGTACTGACTACTGGTTTCAAATACAAATGGAAGAATAAAACAAATAAATACAGTATGACTGTGTAACTGGAAAGGTGAGATGGTAAAATTCCTAATAATACCTAATTTCCACAATTTCACAATTTTCTTAGCATGCATCAAAATACAATGAATTGCCTCTTTCAGATCAAGCCCTAGTTAGAGCCTTGGCTCCATAGACAGTTTCTTAGTAAGAGAAAATGTCCACTGACACCAATAGGTCCAGGAGATCATATACAAAAATCCAAACTTTGTGCAGTGCTTTCCTCTGCCTTCTCCTTCATAAAGTATCCAATGCCGAACAGCAATGTTGTATTTCTGCTCAGTGCTGGCATAAAGATGCATAAAAGAAAAAGAATTATGGAAACAGAAAGCAGACCCTTTAGCTACAAGGAGAGATGGTATATGCAGTTGACTTTAACTGCCATCAAGGGTACTTATATTTAGATTTTGCTCATGACATTTTGAGTTGCATAGGATAGGAGATTCTTTTTGGAACAGAGAGGAGATGCAATGGGGATGGAAATTTTAATCTAGACCCTCAACATATGTTGAATGATAACTTCATTGTTCCAGATAGATTCTACCCTGATGCATTAGAAACTAAAATCTACCTGTACTTTCTTCCTCATTCAGCTTCCCACATGCTGTTGCTGCAAGAAGAGCCAGAATGCGTTTGTGACAGCACATTATATTTGTTGCTAGCATTGTAAGAAGTGCATTCGGAGTAGTAATCTTTTTTTAAAAAAAGGCTCAGTTACTAATCTTTATTTAAAATAATAATGATACCTATGCATCTTTAAAAGTTGAAGCTCAGCTCATTACTTTAAAGGAAATACTGAAGTCTGGATAAGGGTTATTTTCATTCCAGGCCATGTTGGTGTGAACATTATCAATTGATCTAGGATTTAAGTGACCTGTCTGGAATGCTTGACAAACAAATTTTTCTCATGAATTATACATATTACTGAAAACCATACTTAATGGGAGACTGGGAAGAGGGCAGGTATTTCCATCACCTAGGGGTGAAAGCCCTGCAAATTAACAACAAGACGGTTCATTGAAGCAGGTAATGGATTGGTCTCTGAAAACAAGAAATCTTTGTGGGAATGACTGTGATTATTCATATAGTCTGTTTGCTAATTATTGGTAGTATGAACATTATTTTAACTGCTGTTAAGAACCTTGGAAATGATGTGACTTGTCAACAGTGTTGTGAAACTGCAATATAGAAGACATATAAGCAGTACGCGCTCATTCATTCAAAACTTTGTGTTTGATCATGAAATCAAAATATACAGATCGTATTTATTTTTACATAATGAGTATGTGTCCGGCTAGCTAAAGGAAAGAATAACAGAGAAAAAGAATCTTTAAAAAATGGGAGGTATAGTGTATCAGCACAGAGATATTAGAGCTGAACAGCTACCCAGCTAACATGATGTAGTGTGTATAATGTTCAGACTAGAGAGAATAGGAAAGGGCTAATCCTGCAATGCTCATTCCTACATTCAAATTCCATGCCTAATAATGTCTAAACATCCATGTGGTAAGAGAAGTCAGTGTCATTTGGAAAAGCCCAAAAGCTCTGCCTTTCTAAGAGCTATATAGCACAACACACATATATCTATTATATACAAGCCATTTTCCATTAAAGTGATTTCCCTTTTTTCCTTTGTACCTGTTAACAGGTACACACAGATTTAAGTGATAACTTTGGAATGTGTGTTTTGTGAGGTTTTACTCCTTCAGTTTCTGTCACTGTTGCTTTCAGAAGTCACATCCGTGCTCCTTTTCCGTTTTCATTTACTACTTTAAGCTATTCCAGGATACTTTTAAGTTTTGCAGCATCATTCATCATATCCTCTCCTGCCAGTATTATCTGTTTTTTCAAAGGACACTAGATAACTACCTTTAAATTAACTATCACTACAGTATCTTCACCTTTTGGCATAACTTCAGTCTTGATTGTCTTACTCCTAACCCAGCATTATTACCTAGAATTAAAAATTTAAGGCCAGATGGATCTAAGAGCCTTCTCTAGCCTCCTGCATAATACTGGCCTCCAGATTTCACCTAGCAATTTTTCTGTTTAAGTTCCATATCTTTCAGTTGCTCTCCTGCATGTGATTTTAAAGCCATACAGAGTGAGATTCACATGATGTGTCCACCTGTGAGCTAGTCCTGGAGATTCTTCATAAAAATGGAATGGAAAGGAAATAGTAGATTTTTATCAGTTATTACAAAAGAGTTATCTTTTAATCTTCCTAAAGTAGATTGGATTAACCAAGTGCTGTTTGCACATATTTATGTTTCTCCATTAAGCCTGAAGGAAATCTGGAAGACCTGCTGAGCAGCTGAGATCCATGCCAAAGACATACTAAGTTAAAAAAGAGGACTCCCACTCTCAGCTTTGATTTAAGGCCTTCAAGTGAGGGGAAACTCTCAAATTGTTTCAGTGACTAAATATAGTAGCTGATAAAAGTGTACATTCATTTTCTAATCTAAACCTGACTAAAACCTTTTCACTATCGCCACTTTTCTCCATGCTCATCTTCATTCTTACTCTGCGAAGCTGTGGAATGAGGCTTTCTGTAACTACTGCCGGAATGATGTTCATCTTTACAGGGACAGGACTTTTTGCATGGTCTCCTGTATGCTCTCAGATAAGAGGAACATTTTCCCTTCCTGAGCCTATGTGATCAGTTCACCTCCTGAGCCTCTGTGATCAGCCTGGAGGAGTGATCACAGGGTGCATAGTACAGTGTTATTCTTTCTTCCCATCCTTCCTAGGTATCACATCACCAGGTCATATTCATTTATCGCAAGTCATAGTGATAGTAAATCAATTGAGGAGCATCTTGATCCTTATTTCATTGGTGTAATTTCAGGCTGAACATTTTTCAGTACCCATGGCAAGATCATGTTACAGGCACTGGGGACTTTACACATAAGCAGAAATTACTTTCAGGTCAGTACTTATGACATAGTGCAAGATCTTCTGGCAGCATCATTTCCTTATCCTAATAAAGGAAAAACTGATTCTTGTGGAATAGATTGCCAGAGACTGGCTTTCACCAAAGACAGTGCCTGGAATCAAGTTGTATGTGGTAATTCAACTGACTTTCACGGACACAGTTTAAATAACTTTCTTTGCTAGAAGACTAAACTCTTTGAGTTAGACACTTGAATTACTAGAAATAAGGAACAGATGAAAGACGCTTCTTTATTTTTTAGTATAAATCAGGTATTGGCTCTTACTTACTAGCATTGCAATTATGTCTCAGATGTGTGTTTCTAATAATTGGTCAGATTTTTAGAATTGTCATGGCAAAATTATTGCATTCAAGGAACTTTAATATATTGATATCAGTGGACATGCAAACCAGGTCACAGAAGAAGTTATGCATATTGGGCTTGCTTAATGAAAACAATGGCAAAATAATTTGTAGAAACTATTTATGTATATACTTCACTTGATTTCATCTCTCCTGAAGGTGTTATTCTGAATTATGATACTATTTGGTAGCAGATGTTTCACTAGCCAAAGTAGGTTAAGTTGTTTTTTGTATAGATGCTACATTTATTTTGCCTTGAGTATGTCATTGATGTTAAGGTCGTGGAGGCATTGCAGACGCAAAAGAAAATAACACATTTCTGGAAATAAGTAAGTCACAGACACTTTTTCACAAACATGGTAAGGTGAGATGCAATTTAAACACCCACACCCTTTTCAATTAAAATATTGTTGCTGCTGATAGTCTTTTAACTATGGACACTTACATTAACTATTGTAAACTACCTGTGTGACTAGTAAGTGTCACATTGATACAGTCAGCAATGATATTACTTGCCCAATTGTAATATAACTTTTTCTTCTTCCAATAATATTAGAAAACAAAGGAAAGAACCCCGAGACATCCACCTAACTTGCACACTTGCACCATCCGTCACTTAAAAAGCTTCCTATCAGAGCTAATTCTTAAAATGTCGTTTATTCTGATAATATTCTGTAAAAGTTCTTACCAGCTTATAAATATCTGACTTCTCTCCTAATGTGCATATAGGAAACCTCAAGTTTATTTTGTCAGAAGTCTTTTTATCATTGGTTGCATAGGCTGCCAGGGTTCCTGCATGCCACTACCTTTTGAGATAATATTCAGTATTTTCATTGTAATTCTCTGGTCGTAGTCATCCATTTACAAAGCTTACTTGGTCTGTGCTAATAATCTTACAGATCATATCCTGCAGGATGTCTGCTAGAATTTTTGCCAGAAGTTGAAAATTCTGATTAATTAGCAACAAGGACAAAACTTCCTGAAGGCTTTGAGAACTCTACCCCAAATCTTATCACACCATTCCCACTTTCTTGATTGTTGTGAATTATGTATATTATACAGCTGCACATATAATGTGTAAATTCAGTCTTTATTACTCATATTCATTCCCTAGTATCTGGCAATTCAGCTGGTAATTCAGCCAGAGCTTTATATCTTGGGTTGTTAATTTTCTGTTTCCTGAAAAATACAACACTGGCAAGAGTTTGCTTACATTCCTTCTGTATCTAAGCATAAATGTATTAATATTGTAACAAAATTACTAATGCACCATGTAAATGCCATAATACATTGCTTGCCACCATCCACGTGGCAACTTTTTACTAAGTGCCTAAGAAGTTTTGAGTCTCAGCAACATGCATTTAACAGTCATCACTCTACGAAATGGCATGTGCAGGCAATGAGCCCAGTTTTCTGTAACTGGTTAGACAATTCAGTTCCTCTTCTTAGACATATGAGTTCAGTCAGTGGGGATCCATAACTGTGCAGCTGGAAATCTAGTCCCTCTCCACCTAGTGCCGTCCAGCAACATAGCAAAGTACTTTGTCCCACAGTGTTTTTCTGAAGACTGCAGGTCCTTTTCTTTATGTGAAAACTACTCCTGGAAGCCACCAGTCAGTTTGAAAAGCCCACTGCTTATTTTGCCATTTGTAATTACTGAATCACTGGTAATGTCTTCTACAGAAAAGCTACACTCAATTTAAAAGAGAAAAATAAAAGTGTTGATCTCTGTCTAGAGTAAGCAAGGAATCCAGTCCAGCTTACATACAGTTAGAAGAGATATCTTAAGATTTCCAACTTCCTTACAAGAAAATAATAAAACATTGGTGGGTAGGGCAGGAAAAAAATAGTCTTTTCATGTTGAAAGGTATTCCAGCCTAAATGCTAGAAAGAAGGAAGATGAAACACGCTGTGATTAAGTTTACTAGGTAGTGTGCAAACTATTCTCCGTTAAACCCTTCTTGACCAAAAATCAGGGATTTCCAACCTTACTTTTAGGGAGATCCACTAGGGTAACCAGAAATCGTAATTAATGGACACATCAGTAAGAACCTCAGTGCTGGGATGCTTAGCAACCACACAAACAAAATACCTTTAATACAATCCCTTTTGTGAAAGCATATATAATTTTTGTATGTACGTATGCAGTAGATAAAAAGATCAGTCCCAGCAGCACTCTCAGTTTATAATAGTAAAGAATATAATTGTGGATACTTGCAGACCAATCTAATGTAAACTCCATTCATGTAATACCATTTTTTTGTGTGTGTTTTCTAGTGTGAAGACCCATATTATGTATTCTGCTGAAGTTCTCTCTTCTGTGTTCTGTTTCTTTTGCAATCTTCACTTTTCATTCCGTACAGTAGTTCCTGGCTTCACCCTATTTTTCCATGGATTTTTTTAATCTCTCCTACTTCCTAGACAATCTTTCTTCAGCTGAATACTAATTCGTTGAGGTTCAGGTTAGACTTGGAAAGGTCTGAAATTAAACAAAATTCATTTCTTCTTTCTTAAACTGCGATAATAACTAATGCATGCTATATGAATTACGTAATGGTCTTATCTTCACCATATGGAGACAAGTAAAATAGTTTTTAAAGGCAAATCTACACAGAAACCCCAGATTTACCCAGAAGGGTAAAGAAGTTTAAAAACCAATGCTAGTGTTGATGATGGCAGACCAGGCTAGCTTCAGATCGTCTAATTAAGTCACTGACTTCTTGCAGTACTCAGACTCAAAAGAGGAACAAGCAATTCAGACCACCTGGTCTCCAAAGCTCCTTTAGTTCGTCTCTGTGCATAGTCAGTGGAAACAACTGCTGAAATTAGGCACCTACAGCATGCGGTATGCCTCAGTTGGCACTATGACTGCTCTTGCCACTGCCTCAGTAGGACAGGCAGCCCTGGCTTGTAGTGAACTGCATTGCTTTGACTCTCTTAAACTTTGGCAACATGCTAAGCACTTGACACCACTTGGAAGGGTATGAAAGTGTGATGGTTTTGTAAGGGTCTTTTACATCTGACTAAGAAAAGGAGTTTCAAGTCAGAAAGATTTATTAAGTTTTCTCTATAGTTTATATCGCATTGAATTGTAGGCAGAAAATAGGAGCACTGTTCTTACAAACAGAAGTGATAATTGCTTTGTTAAAGGTCGCCCAGATGGGACACAGATATTCAGAACTGTTTTAAAGTATAGTGAGAGCTACAATTATCTTACTTCTTCTCAAGTGAGTCTGAAGTTGCAAAAAAGGCCTTCTGGAATAAAATTTTAGGTTCCTTTCAATTAAATGCGAATTCATTGAGCTGTAAGGAGGTGGTGTTTTTTTCCCCAAGACTGAGAAATAATCCAGATGTATCAATAGCTTCATTGCAGCAGAGCCCACTGATTTTCCAGACTTCCAGGATGAGGAGATCTGTGCAGTAGGATCTGTGCAGTAGGATCTGTGCATTTGTTACATCCCTGGTTGAGCTCCTCCTGAGGACCACACAACTATGCTTTGTGAGACTCCACTGTTGGATCCCATGTGCTTTAACCCTCTTGACCTAAGCAGCCTAGACATCACTGTAGTTCTCTCAGTCACACTGCTGGAGAAGCAGTGAAAACAATTTGTAGTAATTAAGATATTTTTAAATAGCGTAGCAGTTTCTGATCATGTCTGCTGAGGAATCATTAATTGCTGTAATCACTCCAGAGAAGTTTAATTTCTGCCTTATTTCCCCTTTTCTGTGTTTCTTTTAATGAAATCCCATCACCTGGTAACGATGTCACAGAGGCAACCAAATGAACTCGCATGCTTTGCTAATTCTAAATTCATGCACTTTGGGCTCATGTCTAATCATCTGAATCACAGTGCTACCCTCTTAATACTTATCCCTATTATTACACTTATTGTCACTATCTGATCAGATTTAGGGAGCTGTATGTAGTCAGAGGTCCTGCTTTTACTTCCTCATTATACACAATATGGAGAACCCCTTCTACCTGCATCCTCAACTGCAGAGAATTTTGAAATACAAATTTAAAGCTATTAGAAATCTTTTTTTTTATTAACAAGATAGTTTTTTTCCTTGCTTTTTTTTTTTCCCCCTAAAGTGAACAATTATGAATTGTAATAACTGTATTCCAAGAATGTTTTACTCTGTCAAAATGGAGAGCTCTCCCCCAGGGCCACATTAGTATCTTTTTCTGTCTAGGAATGCAGCTGTTACAGGGCAGGCTCTGAGTAATGTCTCTAATCGGCAGATATGCGGAGTGCTTAAGCTAATTATGTAATAAGGGAATCACTCCTAAAATTTTATAAACGTTAATATAGACATTTAACTTCAATTTCTTTGAAAGTTGAACAGGAAATGAGAATTCTTGTGGTACTAGTACCAAATGCTCATTTTTATACTGAGGTTTTAAAATGTCGGGTATTGCAGATCTAATGCTGTATTCAAGCTGCAAATTACTCTCTTTGGCATTGAAATATTGCTGCAATTAAACCTGCAGTAAAGTATTAAAAGGAAAAAAAAATCTTGCATCTGATTGCCTTTACACAAAACTGTGTGGATCTTCATTGATACTGAAAGATGGTCCCTGAGATCTGAGTTTGAATTTTTCATCACAGATATAGTCTTTTCTATAGTTCTTGGGTAACAAATTTAAGATTTCTGATTTAAGCAGTTCCACATGAAAGCTAACATTGTGAGACCTATCTCAGGCAGCTTCTTTAACACAGTTTGTAACCTACATGCTGGCTCTTATTCATTTGTCTAGGTGTATGTCTTTGTTTCTACATTAGTATAATCCGGCAAACCATTTGTTTCAGTGACAGTCTTTTCTCAGGTATTTGGTAAACAAGAAAAATATATTTTCAATTACAGTATTTGAGCACGGGGAATGGGAGAAGAGGGCAAGAACAGGTGGCTTGGAACACACTCCTCTCCCTATTCCATGTTTAACATTTTCCCCCTGAAAAGTGCCACCACTGTAGACAACCAGCTTCGATGTCCAAGGTAGAAAATTCCTTTGGCCATACTGTAGGCCTGACCACTTCCCAAAATGCAGGGCACAGTCCTCCAACCAGCTGGGCCTTCTGTGTCCACAGAGTATGAAAACACACCAAAAAAAAAAAAAAGAAAGAAAACCGCAAATCAAGACTCTTCTCATACGGAAGATCAAAGAGTTAAACTGCCCATGATATATGTTAATTTTGTTGTTTATTGCACTACTATTGGGCATTAAGATAAAATCTACACTTTATTTTGAGAGCAGAACTAGGCCGGTATTCAAACCCCTGCTTCCTTACATCCACATTCACTAAACATCAGCCCAAATCCAAGTCCAGGCTCAAAGTAATATGCAGCGGTGAATAAACGTCCTTCTTGTTTCCAGCTAAAACAGGCCAAAAGATGCATTTATCTGTAATATGGATGGGCTTGAATGTGCCACTTTGGTGCATATATCTCATGTATCCTTGCCATAGGATGCCATTGCTAGGTCCTTTCTAGAAGAGTTTCAATACTGCTCACCAAAAAGATGACAGAGATTGGTTGGCAGTCTGACTTTGGTTGGGAGAACACAACCCTGAGTGCCAGAAATTCCAGAGCTTGCCAAGATGGGCATTCTGTTAGAACCACTTGCTAGATTCCACAGTAATGGTACAAACAAAGCATTAAATATTAAGGAGATAAACGCTTATTAAATATTAAGCATATGGTGTTAAAAAAGGCAGAGAGAGTGCTATTACCCCAACAAGCAAAGTCTCAGGTTCAGCATCTCCAGTTCTAGTCCATTCTAAACTTCTTTTCTTGCTAGTTTGGGAGAACTCTGTAAATGGCTTATCTGCATAGGTCCGCGGTTTGCATTTTCAGAAAGAAGATTATTTGATTTACAGATTTCAGGGCCTAACTTTAGGTTCCTAAGCTTGCATATGATTTCATGAAAAGGACCAAAATGCATGGATCCTCTCTTTAAGACTGAAGCTGTAAATCCACAGTCACCATTCTAGCCTTCAAAGATTATAGCCTATAGAAGAAGTATGACTATAGCATCCATTGCAACTACTTGTCAGTGTCCCAGATAGGCTTGTCCACTTGAGGCTGGACATCTGCGCTACTTCAGTCTTGCTACTTTTAATACCTGAGGCAACTAACCAGAACATGGGGGACTATGATATATCTATTCTGCATCTAATAGGGAAGAAGTCTCCTTCCTAGTTGCAGAAAAACATCTCCCTCCCCACATATGTCTATCCAGAGAAATAGAGCACAAACATACAAGTTCTGATTTGGAAGGCTTCTGAGATGCAATTTGTCAGAAGCTGAGAGAGTAGCTCAAGGAGGCAGTGCTGAATGCTTACCCTGTTCCTAAACTCTTGTCTAGTAATTCAGTCCTTATCCACGTTGGAGACAGGGTAGACGAGCTAGATGGACTTTTGCTATGGGACAATACAGTAACGCACACTCGCTCCCAGCTCTGAAGGAACCATAAAGATGAACAGATTTTGTATTAACAGATACAAAAGTTTTGACTTAAAAATTAAATGAAAGCTCTGGAAAGAAACAGAAAGAGCACATGATGGATGCTGGCTTGCTGCATTGTTTTGTTTCCCCTGTTATTCCTTGAGATGTTGCAGCTTGTGTTTCAGCTCTAAAAATTACAAACACAGCTGGGTGTACATTCTAAATACAATAGATGTTACTGTGGTATTACCAATGACCCAGCTTCAATCAGAAGTCCTAGGAACTACCAGATGCACAGAACAGAAGCAAACATGCTCATATTCATTGTAGTTATGGAGAGAATAGATGGAATAAAAGGTTCGGTGATTGACGGCCCTCATATATCGACAATTTTGATGGAGCAGGGCTTCCCATTTTCTAAATCCTAGTGTGGAAAACTTGATCATAACATTTGAGGTTTGAACATCCTTTGCACTGACATCTAACCCTGGAGCAGGGACAGCTCTGAGGGTCAGCCAGAGCCATGACTGTTCTCTGGCTGATGGCTATGCATGGGTGTATCCGTGTTGCTACAGCTGGCCAGCACTTATTCCATTTCAGCATACTAGAAAGTAACCCCATCAAGGGATTCTGGGAGTTCTAGGCTCCAGCAAGCCTGCACTGCATGCTGACACTTCCCAATCTGTAGCTCCCCATTCATATTTGTGTGAGTTGCTTCTGAAATGTAGACCCATAAAATAAATGTAGCTGCTCAGTTTCTTGCTCAGAGTCCTGCACTTCACAAATCTTTGAGCATTGCAGAATATGTTTTTTGGAACAGTTTCAAGCGTACACAGGCTTCCCTTGTCAAAAGTGCCTGAGTCCTGCTTTGTCTGAGAAGAGTGGATCTCTCCTTCACATCAACATATGGGACATCATCATTGCTCCTTGTTATGTGAATGACAAAAGTGACTATTATTATCCTTGACTGGCCCAGGGTTATGACCCTATCGGTGCGAAGACCTTGGCCCCATCAACAGAATAGGTAGAAGCTGCCCCAAATCTATCACTCTAAGATGCTTATGGTGCTCCAGCTTGTCGCGTTACTTTGGTATGTAGACCTTTCTCCCAACCCATTGAATGAGTATACACAGATTAATCATAATGCTTATACCAAAAAAAAAACCCAATCTTAGTCATAGTAAAGTCAGTATCCTTGATATATGGACACTGGTTTTTTTTTCATTTGGAGATCTGCTCATACCTCTTGCAAACCATAAGCCACCTCTGTAACTCCTTCCATTTTCATCAGTAAAATCTCACAGTAGTTCTGTAGTTAATATGGATTTCAGTCCCCATTTTACAGCTGGTGAGATAATGTGAACTACACAAAGGTTAAGTAACTCAACTGAAGTCATGTTGCAAGTTAGTGGCAGTCTGTTAGAGTTAAGAAGAGGATTTAGATGTCTTGAATGCTCTTCTTCAACCCAATATTAAAGGCATTTTGACTGGAACATTCTGAGAAACATTCCACATGGATCAACACAGTTTTACATACACAGTAGGAATATTTTATCTTTCTGTGATGTTTCTAAACATAGTCTTTTATAATTTGAACAATAAAACAAGTACAGCAGTCTTCCTAAATCATTGCCCAAATAGAACAGTGACAGAAAACTCCAATACTGGAATTGCACTTACCGAAATTTCAACTCATCAGAAACTAATCAAAATCATATTAAATTTCTTGTATGTGAGACAAAAACAGAAAGAGAAAGCATGTACAAAATATGTTAAGGGTTATAACCTTGGACAAGCTCATTACACAAATCCAGGCCTCTGTTCCGTTTCTACATTACTAAATTAGCATGAAATGCCGTGAACTTCAAACGATAATGTCAATTGTCTTTAGCCATTTCTTTTATCAAAAAATAAGCCTTTATGGATTTCATATGTTGACTAAGCCAAAGGCATGGTCAGCACAGAAATGTTTACAGATGGCAGAACTCTTGTTTTTTTAAAAAAGGATCAAAGGGAGGTTGAGAATATACAAACCCTGGTGGTTAATACACACTCATAAACAAATAAATAAACTAGCATGATGCTTACTGCATATGGCCAAATTATCTGTGCAATTGACTGAGGCTCTGCTATCAGACTGTCTTTGTTTTGAAACCCTCAGTTTAAGCCCCTCTCCCCACCAGGACAGGACTCCTTAGATAAGGTTCTGTCAATACCCTCACTACCAGCTCCAGTTTTTAGGGATTTATAACTTGGCTGTAAAACTTCATCTGAGGGTTAGGCTTGGCAGACAAGGTCTCAGCCTGACAGCAGTGTTTTTATTACATTATTTTAAAATGAAGTGGCTCTTTTTAACCTTAAGGAAGATGCAAGATGCATGTAAGTTAACCAGTTTCAGGAGGTATTTGGCTGCTGCTATAACTCAAAACACAGTGTTGTTTTCTTTTTTTATTCCTTCCCCTCCCCCTTGAAGAGTGTGTGTGCATCTGTAGAAGTTTCATAAAAGACACCACATTGACAATTATGGGCACAGAACTCTGTCAATATCCACAGACAGCCCTCATACAGACTAAAATTATTTATAAAATTCAAAATAATTTAATCTCACTTGCTTATTTTGGGCAAATAAAATTAAATTGAATGCACACTGAAAAGCCTTATAGTTAAGAAGCACGTATGAAAAAGCTGTTTGAGGTGCTTATCAAGAGTGAAAAGTACTGGACAGACAGAAGGATGCACAGTTTAAGATCTACCCAGTAAAAAAGTGTTCACTACCACACGAAGACATAATAGAGTAGAACCCAGGAAGTGGGCAAAGTGTGAGTCCAGCCATCTGGTGTGATGTTTAAAGAGAAGGTTCTGATACCTGTATCTATTGGTGTGTAAAAATCAGAAGCATTATTTCATATTGAAATTGCGTCTGTAGAAGGAATACAACAAGCTTTATTATATCTCCTCTAAAAGCATCTGATGGGTTATAAAAATAATCTGCATCCTTAATTATTTTTAGTAATGGGCTGAATCTTGAGATCTTTATTTAACAAGACTTTCCTGTGTTTTTTTTTAAATAATCTACATTGTTATAGTTTTGGGTGTCTGGCCTGAGACATTATCAATTACCCTCATTTTTTATCAGAGGGTGGTAGACCCTAACTGATGTATCAGATACTTCTTAGCGTATTAAGTTGAATGCCTGCAAATTGAGATACACTCCTCAATCTCTTCTGAAAACATAGCTGTGAAGGGTCAGTCAGTATGAAGCACTCTGTGAACGCTTAAGCACAGACTTAAGAACTTGCAGTCAACATGCGAAAGAAGGATCTCTTTGCCAAAAAAGAAATGCAATATATATAAATTACACAATTAAGGAAGAAAGGGAGTGCTTTACGTCACATATCCTGGCTCTATGCATGAGCCTTTTTTGCTCTAAGCTTTGCTTTCAAAGTTTACATGAGCACAATGGTGGAAGCTGCTGCAGGGCTATGTTGAACGAGAGCATCCAGTTGGCCTGGGTTATGGGAGGGAGGGAAGGAGATAGATTGTCAAGAATTCAGTTTCACAAAATCGGTACAGATTAGACACAACAAGTGGATATTCACTGCCTATGAGAGCCTTTCCTTTTGTAAGAATAAAGCTTAGCAAGGCCAAAACAGCAATGTGAGGTGGTAACACAAGGATGGTGGATAGGCATTGACTGTTGATTACCTCTTTCAGTACCTGAGCTTTAAACGTAGAATTTAACACAGACATCAAGTGAAGATAGTAGGAGTCAGGTTCAGATCAAATCATGCTGCAGGTAACACATCTGAGAGATGTTTGGAAGTCCAAAGCTCTTCATAGTTTTAATGGGGAAATTCAACAAGCACGTGGAAGAAAAAGGGTTTGAAGACTGCTAAATAGACGAACACCAGGACTAGGAAGTCTTCTGAGCTGAAAAAAAAAACCAAGAGGCACATCAAATGATAAACATATATACCATATATACCTTACCCTCCCCTCAGCATCTTCTTGTGACCACTGATAAGCAGAACACTGGGCTAGACAGATCCCTCATCTGAGCCAATATGGCCATCCCTACATATGTGTGAACATGCAACACCTCCATAGAGGTTTGCAAATACTTAGGATCTGCTGTTGCAGCACAGTAGAGCCATAGAGCCATGTTGAAAAACTT
>WHYT01014271.1:112857-164400 GCA_009806455.1 Tetrax tetrax
TTTTTTTTTCATTTGGAGATCTGCTCATACCTCTTGCAAACCATAAGCCACCTCTGTAACTCCTTCCATTTTCATCAGTAAAATCTCACAGTAGTTCTGTAGTTAATATGGATTTCAGTCCCCATTTTACAGCTGGTGAGATAATGTGAACTACACAAAGGTTAAGTAACTCAACTGAAGTCATGTTGCAAGTTAGTGGCAGTCTGTTAGAGTTAAGAAGAGGATTTAGATGTCTTGAATGCTCTTCTTCAACCCAATATTAAAGGCATTTTGACTGGAACATTCTGAGAAACATTCCACATGGATCAACACAGTTTTACATACACAGTAGGAATATTTTATCTTTCTGTGATGTTTCTAAACATAGTCTTTTATAATTTGAACAATAAAACAAGTACAGCAGTCTTCCTAAATCATTGCCCAAATAGAACAGTGACAGAAAACTCCAATACTGGAATTGCACTTACCGAAATTTCAACTCATCAGAAACTAATCAAAATCATATTAAATTTCTTGTATGTGAGACAAAAACAGAAAGAGAAAGCATGTACAAAATATGTTAAGGGTTATAACCTTGGACAAGCTCATTACACAAATCCAGGCCTCTGTTCCGTTTCTACATTACTAAATTAGCATGAAATGCCGTGAACTTCAAACGATAATGTCAATTGTCTTTAGCCATTTCTTTTATCAAAAAATAAGCCTTTATGGATTTCATATGTTGACTAAGCCAAAGGCATGGTCAGCACAGAAATGTTTACAGATGGCAGAACTCTTGTTTTTTTAAAAAAGGATCAAAGGGAGGTTGAGAATATACAAACCCTGGTGGTTAATACACACTCATAAACAAATAAATAAACTAGCATGATGCTTACTGCATATGGCCAAATTATCTGTGCAATTGACTGAGGCTCTGCTATCAGACTGTCTTTGTTTTGAAACCCTCAGTTTAAGCCCCTCTCCCCACCAGGACAGGACTCCTTAGATAAGGTTCTGTCAATACCCTCACTACCAGCTCCAGTTTTTAGGGATTTATAACTTGGCTGTAAAACTTCATCTGAGGGTTAGGCTTGGCAGACAAGGTCTCAGCCTGACAGCAGTGTTTTTATTACATTATTTTAAAATGAAGTGGCTCTTTTTAACCTTAAGGAAGATGCAAGATGCATGTAAGTTAACCAGTTTCAGGAGGTATTTGGCTGCTGCTATAACTCAAAACACAGTGTTGTTTTCTTTTTTTATTCCTTCCCCTCCCCCTTGAAGAATGTGTGTGCATCTGTAGAAGTTTAATAAAAGACACCACATTACAATTATGGGCACAGAGCTCTGTCAATATCCACAGACAGCCCTCATACAGACTAAAATTATTTATAAAATTCAAAATAATTTAATCTCACTTGCTTATTTTGGGCAAATAAAATTAAATTGAATGCACACTGAAAAGCCTTATAGTTAAGAAGCACATATGAAAAAGCTGTTTGAGAGGCTTATCAAGAGTGAAAAGTACTGGACAGACAGAAGGATGCACAGTTTAAGATCTACCCAGTAAAAAAGTGTTCACTACCCCACGAAGACATAATAGAGTAGAGCCCAGGAAGTGGGCAAAGTGTGAGTCCAGCCATCTGGTGTGATGTTTAAAGAGAAGGTTCTGATACCTGTATCTATTGGTGTGTAAAAATCAGAAGCATTATTTCATATTGAAATTGCCTCTGTAGAAGCATCTGATGGATTATAAAAATAATCTGCATCCTTAATTATTTTTAGTAATGTGCTGAATCTTGAGATCTTTATTTAACAAGACTTTCCTGTGGTTTTTTTTTTAAATAATCTACATTGTCATAGTTTTGGGTGTCTGGCCTGAGACATTATCAATTACCCTCATTATTTACCAGAGGGTGGTAGACCCTGACTGATGTATCAGATACTTCTTAGCGTATTAAGTTGAATGCCTGCAAATTGAGATACATTCCTCAATCTCTTCTGAAAACATAGCTGTGAAGGATCAGTCAGTATGAAGCACTCTGTGAATGCTTAAGCACAGACTTAAGAACTTGCAGTCAACATGCGAAAGAAGGATCTCTTTGCCAAAAAAGAAATGCAATACACATAAATTACATAATTAAGGAAGAAAGGGAGTGCTTTACGTCACATATCCTGGCTCTATGCATGAGCCTTTTTTGCTCTAAGCTTTGCTTTCAAAGTTTACATGAGCACAATGGTGGAAGCTGCTGCAGGGCTATGTTGAACGAGAGCATCCAGTTGGCCTGGGTTATGGGAGGGAGGGAAGGAGATAGATTGTCAAGAATTCAGTTTCACAAAATCGGTACAGATTAGACACAACAAGTGGATATTCACTGCCTATGAGAGCCTTTCCTTTTGTAAGAATAAAGCTTAGCAAGGCCAAAACAGCAATGTGAGGTGGTAACACAAGGATGGTGGATAGGCATTGACTGTTGATTACCTCTTTCAGTACCTGAGCTTTAAACGTAGAATTTAACACAGACATCAAGTGAAGATAGTAGGAGTCAGGTTCAGATCAAATCATGCTGCAGGTAACACATCTGAGAGATGTTTGGAAGTCCAAAGCTCTTCATAGTTTTAATGGGGAAATTCAACAAGCACGTGGAAGAAAAAGGGTTTGAAGACTGCTAAATAGACGAACACCAGGACTAGGAAGTCTTCTGAGCTGAAAAAAAAAAAACAGGAGGCACATCAAATGATAAACATATATACCATATATACCTTACCCTCCCCTCAGCATCTTCTTGTGACCACTGATAAGCAGAACACTGGGCTAGACAGATTCCTCATCTGAGCCAATATGGCCATCCCTACATATGTGTGAACATGCAACACCTCCATAGAGGTTTGCAAATACTTAGGATCTGCTGTTGCAGCACAGTAGAGCCATAGAGCCATGTTGAAAAACTTAACACAGCTAGATTATTTACAGCTGTCTCTGCAGCACTGACGTGTATTGGGGTAGAAAGATTTTCATTCCTGATGACTACATGTTCAAAGTGTTAATGCCAGAATGACAGTGTCTGTCAACCTGTCTGCAGTGTTTCAGCATTGTCCTAGCTCCTTCCAACCCTCTTCTAAATATCTGAGAATGTCGCGGACTTCACCTTTGTATGGAGGCAAAGGTCAGAAAGGAGGAAAAGGAGATAAAATGACAGCGCTCCATCTGTCAGATGAGTGTCTTGGACACCTCCAGACTGTGTGCCAAGGCACAAGTGAAGCACACACCATATGTACTTTTCCACCTCCAGACTTGCAGACTTCCCAGTATAGACAGCCGTATCTTTTCCTAAGGGGTAAGTACAGGCACTGAAACAGGCAAATGGAGCAAGAAGCTTCAGCCAGCCTTCAAATTAACTATAGACTTAAACATTGGGGTTAGCAGCTGATAAATATCTTCCAATGTGACAAAAAAAAATCACATCTCAGTAACTGTCCACCTCCCTATGTCAGCTTAAAAATACTAGTATCTTAAATATGTGTCTCACTGGTGGTTGATGCAGGAGTATCAATAAGAGGAGAGAAAAAGGATGACAGAGACCTCGGTAAAAAGGAAAGAAATAGGAACAGTGATTGGGTGGAGAATAGGGAAACATAATCTGAATGCAGAGAATTTCTGTTTCTTGAAGGATGACAGAAGGGCAAGAGAGAGCTGAAAGTAAGAGCAGCTTGGGCAGTATGTTGTGCTGCGTACACCTCTAACCCAGTGTGAGGCATAATGAGGGACTATCTTATAAAAGGAGGGATGGAGCAAAGCCTACATCATGAGAGGAAAATAGAAAAAGAGGAGAAAACAGGTGGATAACATTTTCAACAAGTCTGGAAAACAGAAGGGGAAATATGGTGCAATGGATGAGGCACTTCATGGCTTCCAGGTATAAGCAGGATGTAGTGTTTTCTCCCTGTAGTGGAAAATGATGGGAATGTTTGCTCTGAGCCTGCCTGGAAATGATAGTGTGTGTGATGCTTTATTTTACTACAATTGTGCTCAAAGGAATGTAAAATAAATGTCATTGAAAATTCTGCCCTGTTTGGAGCCTTGTTTTTTGGTGGGGATGCAGACTACCTCTTCAAGAAGAACAAGGATGCAGTGATATTTTGTGGCACATGACAGCCCTCCATGTCAGCTGATCGCTTGTAGGAACAGCTCTGAATTATGGCAGTGCTGTTAGAAAGACTATTGTATTGTCCTTGAAATGAGCCATGTAAATCTCACCTACAGCAGCTGCATCATACATATCTACCCATTACCTCCTCTGCCATGTGCACTGGGCTTGCCCTTCCTCTCAGCGAAGCCTGTTGCAAAATTCACAACGATTTCAGAAGGCATGAGATCAGGTTCTTTGCTCTACAGAATCAGTAGCAGCAGAATAGCCACCCAAGAGGCACAAGCACGACAACAAGCCGACTGCCTGAGCCAGGCCACCTGCAAGGGTTTTACCCAGCCAGACTGCCCAGCTTCTCATGAATAGCAGTACGATTTTGAGTCTGTCACATGCACCAAAGGACAATGTGAATCACTTTCTCATCTTTCCCTCATTTGGTAAGGTGGCCAGGAGAACCATATGTAAACAAGACATATTTTAAATCATGAAAACTCTCAAATACAGAAATTCAGGTCCTCATGATAAACACAATAAAGATGTCTCAAAATGGTCCATGATATGTGCATAATTTAGCAGCTATATTGTAAGGAGTCAAACTAATGCTTAGGTGCCTACATAAAAAAAAAGAAAGCACATTCTGAAGGAAAACAGAACTTAAAATATATGTATATCAACACTTCCTGTAGTGGTAGGGCAGGTACTGCTGACATACCTTCTCCTCTTCCCATTAAAAAGCTGAAGGCAATGTAGTTTGAATGGCTGACAGATTCAGACCTGGTGCAATAGGGGAATCTACTGGATGAATCTGTTGCCGTGTCACTGCTGTTTTCTCTCTTCCTACTTACTCCAAGGGAATAACTCAACACTGTCTGAGAAGCTGAGTGGTTTTGAGAATGCTATTGTCATAAATAATCAGATATAGTTCACTCTAGAGAACAGATCTTCCCAATCTTACCTAAAAACATACCTTCTGAACATGTTACAGTCCCTGAAATGGGACATTGGTAGCACCTTGGAGGTCCTGATGCACAAGTTCACTGCTCAAGTTCACCTTCATCCATGTTTTCAAGGGACAAGACTCTTCCTTTCCTCAGTGTCTGTCATGAATCTCAAAACTTCCCATTACCTTTTCTCTCCCTCCAGCAGTCAAGCACCAAGGGGCTGTAGAACTACACTGAATCCTAAACAGTGACCTACAGGTCTAAATAATGCTGTCTTAGCTCTGTTCTTTGGCAAAATACAAAGCAGTCTCTGAAGACAGGAGCTCTATGAGCATTTGTGTGAAATACCTCAATAAGATTTTAATTACTATTATGACAAGAAATGTCATTAAATAAAATATGAGACATCTATGATTTAAAAAAAAAAAAAGGAAATATAATAGGAGATAAGAGAAAAGGAACTATAACTTAGGGAAAAAAAGTCACAAAAGAGCACTAATGGAGCTACAAAGTGGAACAAATACCTTAGGCAGAATAGCTTAGGAGACTGCTATGAAAATGGTGCCCAAGACTGTGCTTAACCCAGGGATGTTATAGTACTTCAATAATAATGTGCATGTGTTGGCCATGACCTTCTTAGAGCAAAACTCAGGCAGGCACCTCAACTATGCTACTTTTCAGAGAAATCAAATTAAACATCCAGACGGCACTGGAACCACAGAATACTCCAAAATCTTGTCCCTTGTGGATGTTCAGGAGGCTAAGACCTCGGGGTTTACCACTGTACATACACAGTGCCAGTAATTGTACTTGCCTCATTCATTTTCAAAATGAACTTAAAAAACACTGGCAGTACTAGCTGCTTTTGATGAACCAGAGCCTTTGTGGTCCTTCAGTCTCTTATGCAAAGTCACACGCACATACTATTTTCAAATATAGATTCTGATATTTAAAAGGAAAAATAGCAGTGGGGCTGCCAGAGCATTACCTGCTAAGCTTTAACTATGCAGTCATCTGCAGTTCAATCTGGTCGACAGCACAAAATCCTTTGAAGATAAGAAAAAATGGGTTGAGGTTGTCTGTTAGGAGACCATTTGTGGAACTATTGTTTTTTGTATTGTGCTAAGGTGAAAGGACTCTAACATAGGAATAACCATTACATGAACACTGATTTACTTGCGGAGGGTTAAGGCCAATAAGCTTGATTCTCCATTCCAGGACAACTTAAGAGTAACACCAAAGTCAATGAACGTCCATCAGGAAAACAGAAGTTTGACTAAGAAGGGAATTAAGTTTAATGAGAAATCCCACAGTCTTATTTAAATGTTATTATCCACTGTTTCTATTTATCAATAGTATCTGCGATAGATAAAAGAATGGAGATTGTATACTTGGAAGAGCTATTTGCTGTTGAACACATAATAAAGGTTTTCAGTAACCTAAAAAAAAAACCCCACAACATACTGAAAAGTAATTCTTACTCCATCAGTAATGAAAAAAGCCAGATGTCTTTGAAAAACTGCACAGGAGCCACACTGTATAGGTTAATAGGTTAAGACACTTTGATTCACTGCCCACCTGTGTTCAGTGGAGCTTGTTAACTGCTTTATTTTTATCATATGTTAGTTGTCAGTCTAGCATCCATCTATCCTTCATTTCACATGGCACTTCTTCAGGATGAGAACTAGTCAAAATGTGTTTCTAGAATTCAAAATTTTGCTCTCCTAGAAATGCATAAAAATGCAATGATGCAAGCTCTGCAGAGGAAAGAAAAAGGAACAATGCATTTTCTAGCTTCACTGGAGTCTATTTCTACTCTCCTACTCTGTTTACTACTTAGGTCTATTATCTTCTCTTTTTGTGTGTATAACTCCTACTGACATTAATGGGAGGCCCACTCATGTAAGGAGAGAGGACAATCAAACCTTAAACATGTTCTTACTTTGACAGCTAAATCTCTGGGTCCAGGAAATTCTGCATTTTATGTCAACGTGTTCCAACATATTTGATTGTCTCATGACAATTGTCTCTATTCCATTTTAAAAAACAGTATTTATCTATCTTCTTCCTGTAATGTACAAACAGATCTCTTATAGACATCTGATAATAGGTATTATAGTGCAGAAATATATAAAAACTGATGTAAAGTGCAGTAGAAGCTTTATTGCAAATTTTTTTTTTCTTAATACAGACCTTCTCCCTGACATTAATGACCTTATTTTAGTGGGGAAAAAAAAATTGCAATTACTTTAGTGAGGATTTTTTGTGGGAATAAAGGTTACAGAGTTAGGTTCTCTATTTAAAAATAACTTTTCAGACCAAAATAGTCCAAAACCAAGTAATACTGCAGAGCATAGTTGACATGATGCTAGTTCTGCAGGTCTTTTGGGATTATATTGGCTTCAACCTGGAATAAGATCTATTACCAAACCTAGTACTGCCTCAGTTTCCCCTTCTTTAAAATAGGACATGAATTACATCACAGTATCTCATTAATTATATGAATCTTAACAAATTAGCTTCCTAGTGGGAGGCAATACAAAGTGCAAAGATCAGATGACTTCATAAATACTTCCACAGCTAAAACTGTTTTACCTTTTATTCAGGTTTTGAAACCTTCTGTTAATGTTTTATTAACCTATGCAAAAAAAAAAAAAATCACAAGATTACGTATTTGATATTTTCAGTTGGACAGATCTCCTTGGGATTGTTTTACATAAACTGTTAGTAAAAATATCAGGACATTTTACCTTTCTTTTGTTCCCTCAAGATGAATGGATAGAGCTAAGACCACATGTAGTTCTTTAAGATCCCGCTTTCACCTGATGGAGTCTACCATGTGTTGGGATTAAGAGCTGATAATAACCTATTAAAAACTGTTTTCCCAGTCCTGTCTGAAGTAGGAGATAAGAGTTCACCATCTACCATAGTTTTGAGGGAGAGGGTTGAAGAAATGGAGCAGCAACACCAGGGTATCCCTAAGCCAAAAAGAGAGGTCTTGAAGTGACAACTTCAAGAAACAACTTCAAGAGGAATTGGTTTGGTTTGGCTTGGCTTCACCTGCCTTGCCTCTCCCTCTCTATTCTCTTCTCAACATACACACCTCAAACACAGGTTTAGTGCCTCTCCCTTCAAAGTGCTTCTTCTACCCACCCCTGCACCCATGACACTTTCAACTCTCCAATAGACAGATCTGGGAGGGTCTGTTGCCAACAGCAGCGAAACAAAAAAAAAAAACAAAAACAAAACAAAACAAACAAACAAGCAAAAAAAAAAAAAAACCCCGTTAGTGTTTGCTGTGGATGTCACCAGTTTTTCTCAGAAGATGAAAACACCAGGTAAGAAATTGGGGCTCTTACAGAGGCAGGGGGCAGAGGGGAGGGGCAAGACAAAACTGTCACAAAAACAACTGAAAGCACTAAGTCATGTGGTCCTGGGAGACTTTCAGCAGGGCTTCCTCTTACCTAAAATGCTCAGGAGCTGTGTTTTTCATTGAGATCGTTACATGAACCAAACTTGGGAACTTTTAGGTTTCCTTTTTTACTAATCTGGCACCAATATTTTCGGTTCCTCTAACAAAGACAGAAAAAGGTGTTCTGTGTTCTCCTTTATGGGGGGCCTGGGGAAAGCAGGATGCTGTCACTTGGTTTTCTTAAAGCAAAGTGACAGTACCCTGCGCCTGGGTCATCTTTTGCGTGGTTGTGCTCTTAATGTCTATATACATTAGTACCAGAATAGCTTGAATGGCAAAATGCAAAGATCTGATTTTCTGTTTCAGATTCACATTTGAGCAAGACAATCCTGGCAAATATAGAATAGCCCGTCTTCCCAAAACTTCCACAAACTCACCACTAGGAACCAAATTCCCCTGTGCTAAACCCAAGTCTGAGGTAATCAAACACTTATATTTGCTTTATTCCGTGTAGTTACAGATCTTTCTTCTCAGCCCTTGTTATTTTGTTTCTGTAAAATAAAACATGAGTCGCTGTGATGTGCTACCTTTTGAAATCTCTGGGACACCTGATGGAGAGAAAGTTAGTTTACCTGCCATTCTTCTTTACTCATATTAAGTTCTCTGTTGTTAAACTTCGGCACTGTAACTCTGCAATGGATCCAGACTACAATCAAATTTCTGAGTCTAGACACTAAAAACACAGGAATAATCCTGACCAAACAGTAAGTGCTGACATCTGTGAGCTACACCTCTCTAGAGCTTTCTAGAACTGTATTCAAGGATGCAATAACGGATTAATAGAGTGTAAAACTGGACAGAGGTTTAGAGACTGTTTTCTGCTCACCAAATTGAATGACTTAGAGGTCCAGATTGAGACCAGTTTGGAGAGGTCTGTATGAGTATTTTAATTTGGCTCAGGTGTGTGCTTCGGTAGCAGTTGCCCATGCTTTGTGTGCTTTGGTTTGCATTGTGGAGCATTGCAGTTTCTTCTCTGAGGACGATAAACTGAAATATGCAGTCTGGGAATGCACTTAATGTACACCAGCAGCAATTGGACATGCAGCCTGTGCAAGCTACTCTGAGGTAAAAGCAAAATTCATATACAATGGACATCAGGTCCTCAGCACCAACTGTTCTGCTGTATGCATTTGTTCCTATCTGTGTGCACTACTTCCTATCCAAAGCCTGCCCTAATAAACATAATTTTTATGAGCCAAAATGATGTGCATCCTGAATATTGCTGAATATGATTCTCACTGTAAGTACTCTGAGGATCTTTCACGGCTTTCCCTTTCCTTGCCCCATTCAGTGTTTTACGTAACAAGGAGATTACATTGCAAAATATATATTTAAATATATTTCACCAGGATAAATTTTCCCAGCTTCTTTGTAGTATTCTTGTTACTCATTCACTCTACAAAAGCACAAATCCTGCAGTATACTTTTCCTGATTCTGGCAGCACTTATCTGAGTCTTTCTGTATCATTAACAGATTTCAACTCTGTCAAGAATAAAAATACTTGCCTCACTTGACAGACTGGAAATTAGAACATCATTCAGTTTATATGACTCACTTGAGATTATATAGGAGTTGTTTGAAGTAGATATTGCGCCTCAGTTTCCCCAATGTCCATCTGATGTCCTGTCTTCTAAATCAGCCTTCAGATTCATGGTTTCTTTGCCATTTGTGGGAGCTCTATTTTCTCATTAGTTCAGATTTGTTGCTTCCAAAGCCTGTGGTGTTGCACTGGAATCAATTACAGTGGCCCTTTGGTCCACTGGTAATAATGGGAATCAACACCAGTGCAAATATACGTGCTGAAGAGTCATCATGCTGGACCAGGACCAGGAAAAGCAGGAGTTTATTTGTTTTGCTGTGGAAGAGTTTTGGTTGGCAGGAGGTGCAGCAAATTTGGAAGTCATGAGAACTGAAATACAACCAACTGGCACTTTTGAATGCTAGGCTTATCCTACAAGGAGCACTGCACTTTAACAGTGGCAGTAATGCAAGCCTGTGTTTAGCTGTGTGAGAGCTGTACGTAAAACACCAACAATAATCCTGGGAGTGTGCCTTACACTACTGTTCCTTCAGCTCTGTAATGCCGGTAAGAACTAAGTGAGATTATGCTTTTTGTGATAAAGAACACACATCTGCAGAAAAGAGAACTGAGACCACCACATTCATCCTCTGTTGTATTTCTTGTCAATTTTTAGCCCGCATGTCAGGTTTTTACTTGTATAAAGCCCTGCTAGTGTGACAGTGAACATATGCTGTTAGTGTGCAATAGTTGTTCTTTAGCTCCTTGTTGGTTAGATTTATTACCTAAAATAATCATGCTGCAACAGAGGAAAAAGTAAATAAAATGTTTATGATTGTGGCAAATCTTGTTTCTCCTTTAAATATTGAAAGGGTTGAATGATCTCAATGGCCAAAAATGACTTCAAAATGTATGTATGTATGTTTACATTGGCTTGGCCAACTTGATATGATTTTCACCATAAGCTTTCTCTTCAGCCAAAAATCACATCACATGAGCCAAAGCAGATAACAGACACATATGCCTCTGAGGTCATCACTGCCTGAATTATTGAACAGGTTTCTGCACCTTTTCTGGGCATGCATTGAGGTGGGAGCTTGCCAATAGCACCTCTTTTTTCCCGCACATGCCACACATAAACACAAATGCATATATTGTAGCACTATAAATGTAGTGAAATAAGGGGTGCTACTTACCAAGTTCTCCTTTCTCACCAATAAAAAATAAACAACGAATGCACCATTTTTCCTCTTTGACAAAAAACTGTTACATTCACAAGGCAACCCAAACTTTGACTTGTCAGGCGTCACAGAGAAAACAAAGAGGCTTTGGTGGTTTTCATCTTTGTTCAACATCTGTCAAAATGAGCATGAAGGTCTCAAGGCTGTTTTCAAAAGAAGCACCTTAGATACTTAAAGGTGGACCTGATTTTTAAAAAACGCTAAAATTGTATTTCCAGTGCATGATATGTAGGAAACAACGGAAAAGTAACTGAATATAGAATTAATGTGTTCCGTTTCTGAGCAGCAAACAGAGCCTGAACCAGCAGGATGCTTAATTCTGCTCCTAACTATAGGCATAAGGAGACCAGTGAGAATATTTTCTTTTTTAGTTTGCTGACTGCAAACCAAAAGTTGTGTGTGGAAGATTTTGTATCAACCCAAAACAATTTTCAGTCTTTTAATAGTTGTTATTGGTTGACCTCACATTTTTTGCTATTATATTTGACCTAAAACTGGAAAGTTTGTTTCAACATGATAAATTTCACTTTTTTACTTAATTATCTTTAATGACATTTTTGAAACTTTTTTCGAGCATTCATTTGGAAATAAAAAATTAAACCATTGGACTTTGAATATATTGTACTGGAACAGAGTGGCTTTTTCTGACCCTTTCTTTTGTTTAAAACTTTGTTCTGAGTTTAGGAGTAGTTTAGTCAGTCCCTGCTGCATCTCAGAGCAAATAAAACTTTGTTCAAAAAATGTTCTCCCAGTCCCAGTTTTGAGAGTAAATAGCTCTACAGTTACCAATGCACCAGGGTGGACTCCAGCCTGTTCTACCAAAGATATGTGAACTATATTTGTTTCACTCATCTGACAGTAGGAGACAACGAAAACTTCAGGAGTGAGGTGCTGTGCGTTAATTAAATGGATACTGACCCATTGCCTGGGTTACATTTTAAGACTATTCCTATCTCTAGCCCAGAACTCTCTGGCAACATCTTACTGTATTTTTCTATCATTTGGTTGCTTAATGAAAGTGCTCTGCCAGCCCCTCTGGGGAACAGGCTAGTACAAACACACTGTAACCTTTGTGGTTCCCCTCTGAAACCTGCAACTGACCCTCCTCCCAGGAAAAGCCATAAAAGACTTAGACAACAGGATTGGAATAAAAGACTAAAGAATATACAGAATGTCACACCTGCCGCACTTGTGAATTATTGGTCTCTTAAACTTCCATAACCCAGCATCATCAGTGACACCCTTTATTTACCCTTAAGGCACTTGGCAGCTGCTTAAATGGCTGTCTATGGCAGTTTGCTGGAAACAATAATAATACATTATAAATCAATGAAAATGAAATTTTTACAGTGATAATCTGATATAGATTCACTAACATTTATATGAAATTCAATTCTGTTTGATTGCATCAGCATATGTTTCATTTCTTATAGCACTATTGATTTGAAGGTTTTTCACCTATGTCTAAATTATTTCTGTTACAACTTTGCATTACTGTTTGGAAATAACCTAAACTCAAACCATTTATTTAATTATTAGCTTTTTAAAAATCTGGTTACTCAAGTAATGTGATCTATTAAAACTCCCAAATCTTCTGTGTCATTTACTTGCTAAGGCTCCTCTGTAATTATATGTGTAGTTATTTCTGGCAAAACCAGTGAAGTACAGGGGAAAAAAAAAAAAAAGAAAGTAAGACTGAAACATTGTATTATCTAGAGTATTCATATCAACAAATAAAACCAAGGGGTTTGTGTTGAAATGGATATTGTTAATGCAGATAGATCAGTGATTACTTAGTGCACAGGCAAGTAGCTGTGTTTGTGTACATATTCAGGTGCTGTATGTAAAACAGTGAGAAAAATCATGTCATAGCATCCTCTCAAAGGAAAGAGGTATTGTTGTTATTCCATTGATTTACTATAAAAATTGAGGCACAAAACCTTCTGAACTTAGGTACTTTAAATGGCTATAAAAGTGTATATACATAAATGACCTGATTTTGAGACCTACTGGATGCTATATTCTGTCTTCAGCTCTTGAATTGTATTTTAAGTTTGAGCATGCAGAGCATACCACATGCACATTGTCTGTACATGGACTTGTTAGTTTATACTTTTACTATTTTTTAGTGTATGACCTCACTTCTACCAAAATTTCCCTGTTGCACAGCTGTAACAGTTTTGACACAAGTGTCCCTTGGACATAATTTGTATGAGAAACTTTAATGGAATAATATTTGCCCCTGACTTACAAATATTGCAAACTTAGCAGGAACTTTGCTTTGGGAAAAAAAAAGGTCCTGACATGAATAAAACATTCTGCTTCAGCTCTGTCAGAATGAATTTGTGGGGTTTTTATTTTTTGATTACTTGGTTTCCTTTTTTTTTCCTTAAATATGTCAGAATGAAACTTTCAATATAAAAAAAAAATAATATCTAATTCACCTGAAAACAACAATAATAATTAAAAAGCCAATCACTTCAAAATACTGATGCTTCATTCCTAATTAGAATTAGAAACCCCAACAAAACGGCAGAATCTTGTAATCCTTCATGAAAAAGAATTTCTGCCCATTGCACAGGTCAAAAAGAGCTCTAGCCTGTGCCTCACTGATAAAGCAGTAGTAGCTGCTGTATGTACCCTTTTGGCATTCTAAATGTCTTACTATTTCTAACACTCGGGGTATTTTCCCTGCTTGGGTACTTCTGTCATCATGCTAAGCAATATAGATACCTACCAAGTTCAGTGTATCTCTCCAGTGGAAGGCATAGCCACAAGAATTGGCCTTTCTGACCAAAAAAATCCTATGCAAGCATGCAAGAGAGAGACATACATCTGATTTAAACCACTGAAATTAAGTTCCATTGCTGTAATAACGGTGGTTGTGGCTGCAGCAGCACAGTCTCTGAGCGAGAGGAACGACCAGAGAGCTCACCAGATCAGAAGCAGAACATCCCAACGCAGTTTCCATCAGCTTAACTTGCCTGTGCCTCTGGCTACTTCTGCTCTGTACACATACAAGTGCTAGATACTGGGCAGAGAAAGAGTCTTGGGTAGTGAAATGTTGGACAATAGAAACCAAGGATACTTATTTAACACTTTCACATCATAGGGGGTTTAAAAGCTGCTTACATGAGAACTGACAAAACTGATAAAAACATAATTCTCAATCTGTATCAAGTTCTCCTCTTTTATACCCATACAAAACTATTTTTTCTGGGATGCTAGGTTTATGTAATTTTTGTCAGCAGTAGAAAATTTTTGTCACTCTTCTTGCTTTGGACTGTGATATTTTTTAATGAGTACACAAATAAGCCATGTTAATGAACCTCAAACTCAGCAAAAAGAAAAGAAAGTCAAAATAACTGTCACACACCAGTGATATGAAAACTTAGTCTTCATCCTCCCCTCACCCCAAATTCCAGCGGTATAAAAAAAACCCAACAAACTAGTGTGCCAAATGAAAATCAACTGTTTAGTACTGAATTTTGTGGTTGTTCTAGCTACACCCTTTACATCACAACAGCGAGAGGAGATTAAATTATTAATTATGTCTCCATTATCCCACTGATTTAGTCAGATTTTTTTTTTTGTTTGAATAAGGAAACTCCCTTCAGTGAGGGAGGGATCAGTCACAAATGTCATACAGTATTTTTTATTACTCTCTGATTGTCTGAAGCTTGCATATAAAACAAGAGCAAGAAAAGAATGCTACAAGCAGTGAGCTGGGAATTCTCTCACAAGCAATCTCTTACTCACAAGCAAATTACATTATTAATGTCAAAGAATATACCCTGCGAGGAGCCGGGCTTGCCTACTGCAGGCTGAGGGTCCTCTGCACCCCGGAAGATGCTCAGATCACTCTGAGTATTCAGTTTCCTACAGCACAGAGCCCCATCACAGCAGCCATTCCTGTATCTTTGCACAACAGTCACCCCTCGAGACATCAAAAATAGCAAAATTTAAGATGATAACATCCTGAATCAGGCAGCCATTGCAAATTTGAATGGAAATTCATGATTTTTTTCTGTTTTAATCCTAGAACAAAAAGAGGCTAAAAGGACAGCAGTTACATTTACAATGTTAGGTCACAGGGAATTAGAAGTATTACTGGAACAAGGATATTTATTAAATTTTATAACTACAGCTTACTTGGCTGTATTTTCTAACCTCTGAGATGTTCTGTTTGGAAAATTAAAATCATAAAAGAAAATTTCTCATACTCCATTAGTTTAATTTCCTGCGTCTCACCTATACGATATTTACGATGCTAAATTGTAAACAATCTTTCACTGCATTGGAAATTCTTCCAGTAGGAAAGAATGGATTCTTGCTTCTGTTTTGTGGGTTTGGGTTTGCTTTTAAAAAAAAAAAAAAAAACCTGAAGGAAAAAACCCTGTTTCTACTCAGTCTAAATTCAGTCTACATTTGAGCTATCATAGTCTTTTGTGAGTGTAATTTTTAGCACAGAAGTAATCATCAACATGAGTCAAGGCAACAGTGGTACATCCTTACACTTCAATTGTGGTACCATTGGTAAAACAATATTTCTTGCAATAGTGAATTTCTAGGGCGTAACCTGCCCGCAGAAAGATGCGATTCTGTTCCTTACTGGTGTTTGCTTTGCACTGGTGTTTCTGCTAGGTTCAGTGCAGATGCTCTGAAGTTAAAGCCAAATAAAGAACACAGCTTCTGTGTTTACAACTAGGATATGACTAAAGCAAGTTACTTTCATTAAAGTAATGAAATAAATTCATGCTACTTAGCAGAAAGCATCATGAAAAGTCTATTAATAGTCTATTTTTCCTCAGATATCCTTATCTGATATTTCATTTCCAATTCCTTGACAGGAAAGGACAAGAGAGACTTCAGAGACCTGTTGGGATCACCATGTTCATGCCTCAGCCTGAGTTAGGGCTGTGCAGGAATAAGGTCTTCTCCTTGTGAAGAAATGAGCAGAGTGAGGCCATGGAGCATCTCTATCCCTAAGATGGCCTGGTATCTCCTCCCCATTCCCTAAAGGGAATATAGAAAAGGCATTATATTAGGCTGCTCACCTTTTCCCGGCTTCGTACTTCCCCTGGAAAAGGGAAATTTTCCGCTAAGTTCTCTGAATGCTTTTAAGGCCCCATGTAAACTGTTAAACAATGTAAGGTAGATGAACAGACAAGATTTTAATCAGTAATAGCCATTACATAGAGAAAAAAAAAAAGGCCTTTTAAGTGACTTCAGGGAATCTATTTCTGTGAGTCAGGATTACTCATATAAACAAGGCTGCAGAGTTACTCACTGAAGGCCATTTTCCCTATAAGCCACCAGTAGTAAGTAACTGCCCTGATATGACAAAGGGACTTTGGGTGCGCAGGACATTACGGAAAGTACCCTTTTTAGCAACTGCACTTGGGCCATGAAGCTTCAGGATGAAAGCTGCAAGAACAATTCTGTGGGACAGAATCATACCTCCCTTCAGAAGTCACTATCCATCTGAAGACGAGGGAAAGCACAATTTACATTTCCTGTAAGATTTTGCTTCTAAACACAAAAACACAGCCTTCATCAGTGAAGGACAAAACACTCTCAGATCTGTGTTTCTTGATCATGAAATCTGCCCAGCCCAGATGGCCCCTTTGGCAGCCAGGCGTGTTCACGCAGCTCCCCACAGCAAGAGCCTGAACCCCACGACTGAGTGTGCCCAGCCCCTCTAACACCCCAAACAGGGACCTGCTGCCTGGGTCAGTAAAGGTGCTGCTGTCTGGGGTATACGGCAGCTTTTACCAACAGACCCAAATCATCTCCCTTTACCTGCTGTGCTACACGGTCGTGGTGCCACAAGGAGCATACTCAACAGAATAAGCAAAAGACTTCAATGGTCTCTTGGAAAAGCAATAGTTCGGGGTAGGAGGAAGGTCAAGGGAAGATTCAAACTCTGCATGGTATTACTTGTTCTTAGGACCACACCTTAAACTGGATGCAAAAGACACATTTATTCTCTCACGATAACTTGGGAGTCATTTACAAAATGAAAATGTAATTAATATCTACCTTAAATATATCTCTATTTTTCTGGCTTTTTCTTGCAGCAAAATAGTAATGCCCAGAAGCCATTGCTTCTATTTCTTCACAATTCCATAGGTTTTATGTGTAGCTCATGGTTGAAAAACTGTCATGGCTGGTTACAGTTTCTTTAAAGGAATGCACTTATCAAGCTCTCTACACCCAGGACACTTTTTCTCAACCTCTGCTTTTTTTTACCCCTTTTTCCTATTTCTCACATTCACTTTCTTACTTTCTTTGCTGCCTCTTTCTCCTTTTTCAATCTTTCTCATCTAGCCTTTCCATTGTTATTCACCCTATTTATTGCTTCAAGCAACCCTGACATACTGGACATCATCTGAAACTACAAACGACAGGATGCAATAAGCTAGAGAATAGCAGTAATCTGAGGAAAGTTCTTCATTCACTCTTGCTCCTAACTCTCTGTCTTCTTATCCTACATAGAAAATAAAAAAATCAATACCACCTCACAGGGCTTGATAAAAGTGCTGGACGAGTACAGCAGGCATGCTGGATATAGTAAATTAAAGTGATCAAAATTTTCCAGTCGACTCTGCCTATAGCCTATATAAACTAACAACCCTGTCTGCAGAATGTCTGTCACTCTAGAAGCTTTATTTTATCTATGTCTCTGATTACCTAGAGAATGAGTACATATACGGTATACGTGTGTGCATTTATCTGTATGCATATGTGTGAGAAAGAGATAGTAGAAATCAGTCTGTGTTTATAACAAATTTTACCTTTTAGATGACTATATTTTTAATTTTCTCACATATTTGAATGCTCAAAATGTTGGGAAAATAAATGTTATATTATGGTCAGATTTATACAACCAAGATCAAAATTACTGCATTGTATTTAATTTTCAGTATGTCATTCCCTGTCAAGCTAGATTTTAGCCAGTGTAAATCAACACTTAAAATACTGTTTGAAGATCAGGCTTGTTACCTTTTCATGTTGTTTTTTCAGGTCTAGACATGGCTTAACAATTTCCAATCAATGTCTAAAAATGTATTAGAGAACTGAGAGACAAAGCAGGCAGCAGAGAGCTCTGGCAGTAGCAGGACTCATAGACCAAGTACATGAGAAGCTAAATTCTGCCCTCAAAGGCAAATGTGCATGGGTGCATTGATTTCAGGGGTAGAACTCTAAAGGGTGGAGTGAGGCCTCACATTATTTCACAATCAAAATGCTATAATATAGAAACTTCAGAGAGTGTCTGTACAAGAAGACTGATCGGGTACTAACTCAGGAGGAATCCTAGCTTCAAGAAAGCTAACAGCAAAAGAGTAAATGCCTTCACCTGGATTAGCATTTTTCTCTGTGTCCACCTTTCTGGGTATTTAACCTTGGTGGATTATGCCAGTTTCAGTCTTGTCTCAGAATGACCTGCACCTGATGAGCTACATAAGGTAAGTAATTAATGCAAGAGGCCTGATCCTTGGGTTTCAATGCGCATGCATGGCACCAAGGCAGGGAGGCCAAGTGCTAGACTGTGCTATGGAAAATCACCTACTTGTTGGATTTTATCCAAACCCATAGTACTGATCCAGTCCTCTGAAGGCACTAAACAAAATTTTCTGAAGGAAACCTGTCAGCATGTCCAAAAACCAACTAAGTCTTTAGCAATATGAATGTCTAAAAAAAAAGACAGAAAAGAAAAAAAAGCACTGCCTGAGGCAGTTCCCATCATACCAACTACATCCTCACTGGGCCACACAGAAAAACAACCTGGGGAGGAGAAGTAAGTGTCCAGAATTTTTTTTTTTCCACCCACCAGCTAAGATTGCCCTTCCCTACAGGAAAGCCTTTTTTTTTCTTCCTCTTTCTCCCCTCTCTGTTCACTGCTGCTATTACACACTGACTTTTCTCTTTCCAGGCTTGTACACAATTTCAAACTAATGAGCATCATGCACACGGCAGATATGAGAAGGATCGCGGAGCAGCTACAAGGTCTTGATTCTGCAGCTTTTGATTCCTTTCTCCCTTCTTGCATTGCACCCCTCCTGCAACACATGACAGTGCTGAGCTCATGAGCCTTCTTGGGTGACTTTTGCCAAGGTCTACACATTGAACACACTAAAATAACATAGTCCAGTCCACTCAATTAATATATGGCAAAAACACATGGCTTGAGATTCTTGGACTCCATGCTGAAGCTTTCGTAGTGTCTCTGCTGCATATGTGATTCTGATTTTTCAGTGTTCAATTTTAATCATGTAATGTCTTGTACATGTATGGATAGTTCTGTTTGTGCATATAATTTTCATTAATATTTAGGTACCTAAAGAAGGTTATGTGCACACATATTCAGGCACTAGTCCTCAGAACATGTGACATCGAAAATACAAAATAATTCCAGCTGTGCACTTGGGCAGTATTTGTTAGGAACTTAAGTGCAAGTGTACTGGGCCACACCTGATGTTCATCTGGGATACTATAGACTATATGTGACCACATCAAGCACAGGGCCCAAATGCAGGAACTTGGGGAAAGAGTGTAAGAGTGCAAAAAATATATGGGGAAAACCTCTTAAACCTTACCCCAGCATGGAGTCTGGGGACTTTCTCCATCAGAGGTTGCATCCATCCCACTGAGTTACACAATGAAGTGCTCGACTCTCTGCTGCACAACTGCAACGTCCACAATGTAGTACATTTTTGCCCAAACAACATATATCTTTGTTTAGTTTTAAGCCTATTGATGTAACTCAGAGGATTTTACCCTAATCTCCTTTCTGTCTGGAACAGTGGATAATTATCCCTTATTAACTTTTTTTCTGCCTTTCATTATTTCATACAGGACTACCACATCCCATTTCTCCACACTCAGCCACCTCTTGTTCCAGTGGAAGGGTTCTAATCTTTTTATTCTTTCCTCATACAGAAGACCATAGGATTGTCTTTCAGTTTTATTCTGATTTATTTTCTCCACAAAAAAAAAGGTATGTTCTCTGTGTGCCTTGTTGTTCATGCATTTCTCACCAGTAACAATGGGACTTTCAGATAAGTGGGAAAAGGAGCACAATGCAAGCAGAGGACCACTGAGATTTAAACTGGGATTTCATGGGTGCTTCTCCTGCTTGGTCTAAAGCCCACAAAAACCTTTGAGAGCTCCGCCAGAGCAAGGGCTGCAGAGCTTGACCTGAAGAAATTCAACATTTTTCTTCCAGCAGTCGCAGTGTCTCACTAACCTGTTTCTCTTCCTTTCTTTCTTTTCAGGTTAATTTTTCTCCACAGTTTATCTTTTCATTTTACTTCCCATTTAGTTCACTTCCGTGAAGCTCCCTTTCCCCTCACTCCACATCTCCCGCATACAGCACAGCTCCTCTTCAGCCACTCGTAGACACCTGGAAACCAACACTTTACCCTACCTAGAAGTCAAAAGCATCTTCACTGTGATGTTCCTCACTTGTAGGTGAAGCATGGAAACAGTGCAGCTCACTTTGGTGCACAAAGCACTAACCTGGGGGAGCCTGCACCCTATAGCAAACAAAAAAACATCGCCAAATGTAATTCACTCCCTATAGGCTCTCTACCAACTAGCTTTCTAGCTGGTAGAAACTTGGTGGGAGCTATTGCAGTGTCAGATAGTGTCAGGGGCACCTCTGCCATGCTTATCCATGCAGAGTAGTATCTTTAAGAGATCCCATGCACTTTTAGCACCTTTCCCCATAATGTGAGGCACTGTCTAGTGAAGGCAACTGATGCAGGACTGCAATTAATGGTGCATATAATCTGATTTTTATTAACAATCACAGAGAAAATGCACTTTTAGAATATTCTGTTTCTCTCCTATAATATCTTAGCTATTTTTGCTTTCATCTGTTGTGTTGTTTCTTCTGAATACCACAAGTAATTACACCATGCAATAAACTTATTTCATTTTTTTTAATTCAAAGCCATTTTAAGTTATTCAAGCAGTACAACTATATTTTTATGCCACTATAACTTAACAGTCAAATGGATGGGTAAAAAAATTGCTCCTGGGCTGAGACCCATTTGCCAAGTTTCATTCCAGAGCAATGTTTAGAGTGAAGTTGTAAATCCCTGTGAACAGTGGATTTGTAATGAAAATGCTGGCACAGACTTCTGACTATGGCAGCACAAATGATATTGCTAGAATAAAAAGCCATCGTGTATTAAATTAGCATGTAAGCATGTATCGTAGTGTGAATATATGTTCCTCTTCCTTGTATATTTATCTCTACAGTTGTGTATGGGCGTAGGAGCTTCTTTCTTGTTATTACCATAACTTTATTTTCCTGTATCAAACACCAGATAATGAGAATGATACAGCAGGAAAATAGACTTAAAATTGTAGAATATTTATTTATTTTATCTGCTATTGAAAAGAAAGCTGTTACAAATGGTATCTTCAAAGAATTGAGGCGAGAATATAACAAGGATAGCAGTGAGCATGGAGAAATATAATTTATATTAAGTATTTAATTTAGCCAAATCCATGAGGACTTTCTCAGATATTGTAAGATGTGCCTCTCCAACCATAAGTTATTTTGCTGTACAATAGTAAATCCTGCTTCTACAAAAGGAAGCGCAATGTTTTTCAATAAGATAGTTGCAAAAACTCATGCAGGGCCAACATAACCTTGTAAAAATAGATTTAAAAAATTCCGTCTTATTCCTAAATTCAGAACATGGCAGTTCACAAAGCTTTCAGTCACAAGCTTTTGGTAGTAAATATCACAAGAATATCTACTGAGCATCTGTAGTCAAAGCAGCTCTCCAAGCACAGTAGAAGCTACAGGGGTGCTGTCAAGATAGACTCAGCGTTTGGGCTTTGTAACGTAACATGTTGATTTTACAAAGCCCAACACTAAAGAGATCATTCATCTTTGTTTAGAATCAAATATTTCACTTGTATGTCTGACAAGCTGTCATGATTATATGTTGCTGCACGATAACCGGCTAGTGAGACTTGCTGAAAAAGGCAGTGTCCCCACTGCTTTTGAAGCCTCTTGTGTTTCTCTCACTCTTTTCACTGTCATAGCTGGAATTTTCCTTCCTGTCCGCTTTCCCCACTCCCCCTTTCTGCTGCCCACCCCCACCAGCACCCTTTCTCTCTTGTCTTTCTGTACAGTACGTTTCCCTGGCTGCCCATACAGGTGTTGGAAATAGTGGGAGAGGTATTTAAGTGGGAAAGTAGTTGGTTCCACCTTTTTGAGACAAATGTTGAGAAACGATGAGCTGCAATCCAGCTAAAGGGAAAGCAAAAAAGAACACTAGCAATAAAGCTTAGGGAAAAGGTGAAATGATGCACATTATCTGAAAAAAAAAAAAAATGCAAGAAAGGTGACCAGCCTTGGGCTCTCCAATGGCCACAAGCAGTCAGACAGACCTCTGTTTTATGTCTGACCAAGAAGTGGCAAATCTAACAGTCAGTATGTCTTTACATAGGAGGGAAAGCGACGCCTACGTCATAGATAACAGCCATTCCAGCAGTATCCTGTTCCCTTTTCATGACAATCTCCTCTTAAAGCCCTGGCCAGCCTCACTCAGCCCATACCCCACCAGACTGAATGAGCTCACCACCTGAGATGCCATCACTGCACCCAAGACGTCCACCTCTAGCTCTTTAGGCTAAACCCATTCTAAATAGGCTATGTTCACTGCTAACATGATAATATGGTGCTCCATTGGAATAAATGGACACCTGTCCACTTGTTTGGGGACATCAATATGTTTATTCCAAGATAACTTCTAACAAGTTTGAAAATTTGTCAGTATCTGGGAAAGGGAAATGTTACATTTCCCAGGCTAAAAGAAGATTGCAGGCATTTTTAAATACTTCATATAAAGCCCTGGATTAAATCAATGCAAATTAATTTTAGTTTTTGAAAAATTTCAACAAATTCTAAACTTCTGGGAGAAAAAAAAAAATCTGAAAATATGCTCTTTTTCTTGCAAAGTTGCCAAAAGAGGCCTTTAAAAAGTGTTTTAATTGTTCCAATTTTTCTGACTTGTGTTAGAGGTTCTCTAAAGCCAACGAAAAGGATTATGACTGTCATTATTGGAAAGAGCTGCTTCTAGTATTTCATCAGGCAAGAGGTGTTTCTAGCATTTCATCAGGGTCAAAATTAGTTACTTTAACAATCTGAAACACTTCCTTTGAAAATTCATAGAATCATAGAATCATAGAATGGTTAGAGTTGGAAGGGACCTTCAAAGGTCATCTAGTCCAACCCCCCTGCAAGGGGGGACATCCCCCACTAGATCAGGTTGCTCAGGGCCCCATCCAGCCTGGCCTTGAATGTTTCCAGGGATGGGGCATCAACCACCTCTCTGGCCAACCTGTTCCAGTGCTCTACAACTCGTGTTGTGAAAAATTTTTTCCTAATATCCAATCTAAATCTACCTCCCTCTAATTTAAAACCATTACCCCTCATCCTATCACAACAGGCTCTACTGAACAGCCTCTCCCCATCTTTCCTGTAGGCCTCCTTGAGGTACTGGAACACCGCTATCAGGTCTCCCCAGAGCCTCCTCTTCTCCAGGCTGAACAGCCCCAACTCTCTCAGCCTGTCCTCATAGGAGAGGTGCTCCAGCCCTCTGATCATCTTCGTGGCCCTCCTCTAGACCTTCTCCAACTGGTCCATGTCCTTCTTATGTTGGGGGCTCCAGAACTGGACACAGTACTCCAGGTGGGGTCTCACCAGGGCAGAGTAGAGGGGCAGAATCACCTCCCTCGACCTGCTGGCCACGCTCCTCTTGATGCAGCCCAGGATGCAGTTGGCCTTCTGGGCTGCAAGGGCGCATTGCCGGCTCATGTTGAGCCTTTCGTCCACCATCACTCCCAAGTCCTTCTCCTCAGGGCTGCTCTTGATCCATTCTCCACCCAGCCTGTATTTGTGCCTGGGATTGCCACGACCCAGATGCAGGACCTTGCACTTGGCCTGGTTGAACTTCATGAGGTTGGCACGGGCCCACCTCTCCAGCCTGTCCAGGTCCCTCTGGATGGCATCCCTCCCTTCCAGCGTGTCAACAGCACCACACAGCTTGGTGTCATCGGCGAACTTGCTGAGGGTGCACTCTATCCCACTGTCCATGTTGCCGACAAAGATATTGAACAGGGCCAGGCCCAACACGGACCCCTGAGGGACGCCACTGGTGACCGGTCTCCACTTGGACATTGATCCGTTGACCGCCATTCTCTGAGTGTGGCCATCCAGCCAATTCCTTATCCACCGAGTGGTCCATTGTTACCTTGTTGTGCAAAGTTGTGCTTTTAGTGAACATGACTCAACTTTCCTTTTCTTTTTTTCTTTCAACATGATTGCAGCAGTGGCATTTGCATACCAGCATCTTCAAAAAGCTTTTTTCATAGAGGGGTTTCTTCAGAAAGAGTGAGAAATCATACAGTAATAAAGTCACAATAAGCACTGCTTTTCTCTAAAAGGAGAACTGCGGGAACCTACAGTAGAGCTTTAAAGGATATCTCTTGAAGAAGAAAACATAAATATTCTAATACAGGCAAACTTAGAACAGAACTCTTCCTCTGTTTCGGAAGGTGGAAAAAACATAAAATCAGGAAGCACTGGGTTTCTCTGGTTAGCTGAAAAGGGCAGCCAGAAAGAAACATTGCAGTGCTCCAAGCCCCAGCTTCATTTCATATAAGAGTTGTCCTGCATAGAGGCCTGCTCCAGCCATGGGGGCAGAAGACTAATCCCAGCAGAGTACCTCCATCAACACAAACATCAGCCATTCAGTGGGGACCCAGGGACACTGTGACCCTGTTCCCTTTCTGCACTCAAGCTAGCAGAGGGAGGCCTGGCCAGCCTCTATGTGTAATGTTGTTCCATACAGTAGCCATGGAGAAACCATCACTGTAACCGTCAGCTGAAGCTGTGGCACACCCTAGCAGGGCTATGCCTTTTGGAGCTCGTACCCCACGCCATAGCCCAACAGCTGGAAAGGTGCTTGGGCCTTGTCCAGGCACTGTGTCCTTTAGCAGACAGACTTCCCACCCGCGCTTCCTCCTCCATGTCCTGCAGGCAGTGTGGTCCCATGCTGCTTGCAAATGGTGCTTCAGGAACTGGACTTGATCCACATGCAGCTATTTGGAGAGGTCTGGTCTAGGCAGTTGTAGTCGTAAGACTGACAGGCACTCTAGTGTCACTGTGATGGCCAAATTAGAAAGGTTTTTGTAGGCTAGAAAGAGCAGAAAGGTCTGAAAGATAATGGTCGAGGAGCCTTAATTCATAAAGAGGCAGCACTGATAATTAACCTTGAGGCCCCATGCAGGATTTTCTTTATGAGATTGGAGTGCAGCTGTTGGTATTTAAATACCAGCTTATATTGTACAAAACCAGGAAAGCCTAAATAGTCAAGCTTTTTAAAAGTAAGAAAATATGACATCTATAGCTTTGCATTTGTAGTTCCTATTAATTTTACATTCATCTGCAGCTGTAATTTGGTTTGGTGCTTACTCACATCAATAGTATTTGTTAGAACTTGAGAAAAATTACCCTCCCAGAAGTCCAAATCTTCTTTTACATAAGTATCCCATGTCAGCATTCATGTCCTCTCTGTGTTACGCCTAGCAAATGGGTTTATTGAAATATTCACAAAAACAGCATTTCCTGGGAATGGTCACTTCCTTTGCAATCAATCAGCAAAAATATATCTGTGGTTATTTTTGCTTAGGATTTAATTAGTTGAACTAAGTAGGGAATGAAAACCATGCCAACGTGACTCATTGTGTCCAATCAAAGCACTTCAGATATCAAATACTGGATGTACAAAGTGAACAGCTTGTGAATGAGCTGTGAACTAAAGTAGAGAAGGAGTTAATCCTCTCGCTGGCTTAGAGGAAAGATCACAGTTGCCAGCTTGTATATAGGAATTTGCAGGTTGGTGGGGCTGGGCCAGCTCTGGGGAATTAACTAATTCCTTCATCTTCTTCCAGTGTATTATAAGATGTCTGGGCTAGAGGAAGTGAAGCCTGAGACTGGTGGGGAAGAGTCAGTCAGTAAATAATGAGGATAATGCTACAAGGAAAAGAACCAGGGAGAAGGTCTGTTAATCCTAGAGTTTCAGAGGAGTGGTCCCTGCGTGGCCTTGCAGCTGCACATGGGAACCGTAGCTTCATTTTGAACTTCATGTAGGAGAAGCCCATCTTACTTCAAAGGGCAGGACATCCTTTACTAGCTTTACTTGAGGGAGTTTTGAAACACGACGCAAGACAGAATTTTTTCACAGCTTGTAGCAATGCCAGTTCAGAAGCTGGCCTGGCAGTGACTGCAGAGCATAGGTGAGGTGGTTTTCTCATTGTGTGGAAAAGAAATCATCAGAAGATGGGATGTGTATAAATTGTTTTCCTCCTCTGTTTTCCTAACAAAAACATCACAGATGATAAACTTGAAGTTGTAATTCCTTTCATGGTCAGATTAGAAGAGTGAAGTCCAGCCCTCCTGAGGGAGTGCACTGTGTGGTTTGTGTTCTCATTCTGTATGAAGAAATAAACTTAATATAGAAATGTTTAGCAGTCTATACAGCCACTTAAAATACCAGGAAGAGCAACTTTCATGGGGGTAGCCTTTGCCCCTTCTGTCCTACTTTCATATAAACATCACCATTTTCACAGACCCAAACATTTGGTCCAGGTTATGCCGATTTGTAATTGAAGGACTGGAGTATTATATTGGATTTATAATCCTTATCGACCTCCAGATACTTCTACACTCTGTTTAAGAAACACCTCGTACTGAGGTCATCAACATTGTTTGTTTCTGATCTGTTTCTTTTTCCACATATTTCTGAAGCTTTGAGGTTACAGGAGGTAAGAGAAGCTCTTGCAGTGGCAGATTACAGGAATAAACAAGACAGGAGAACAAAGACCAGATTATGGTGAGAAGCTGTGGAAACCCAAATATCCAAATTAAGGGATGAACGCACCCTCATCCAGGAGGACAGAGCAGGTTGGGACATATGGTCTTTTTAAGAGCTTTAATGCTTGAATACAGCAGGAAGAAAACCCAGAATAGCCGACACCAACATAAAGACAATTGCAATGCTTGCAACAAAATATACAGTCTCCATATTGCTGGAGGGGAAGGTCAAGTGCTTGTGATGACATTGCTCCCTCACATGCTTTTATTACATCTCGCCTACCAGGCACGAGCTTGCATAACTTGCACCAAATACTAAGTACACAGAACAAGCAGAATTTATTTGCTAGCAGCCAAGGGGAGGAAACTGTCCACATGACATTTGCTTTCCAGCTATGCTCCACATCCCACCATCTGAATAAGTTATATTCATTTTACACTCACTGAAGGCTTTGCTGAGACAGGTTGCACTGCCTTGACACAGCTGGATGTAGCTATGCTCTGACTGATAGTCAATTTACACCCAAAGAATAACCTTCCTTTAATATACTGCTGAATCAAGAAATCGCTTTACCTGCACCATGTATGAATTTGACCTATGTACCATCATCGCATAATTTATACAAATTCTGTTGAGTAACCAGCTAAGGTATTATAAATTCTTTTCTGTTAGTTTTCTGAACTATTTCACGTACACAAATAGAAAAGGTCATGGGTTAAAAAACAAGTAATACTTTTTCTTTGTTTTTCTCTGAAGAATTCAGTTTGGAAATTCAATGTAGTTCATGTCTCTAAAAGCTGTAAGGTAAACCGAGTTGTAGGGTCAAATGGCTTCTTCAGTGTTCTTTACATCCTTATTCTGAGGTTTTGGGGGTTTTTTTTAAGAAAATACACAGTTCTTTCCTAGTGATTCAGTTGTTCATAAATTATATGCAAGAAAAGTAAACTCAGGCCAAATGCAGGCTCTTGTTTGGAAAATGTCAGATGGTGTTAAAGCCTCCCATTATTACCATTTCAATTACACTGCCTTGGAATCTGTCCTAAGGAAAATAAAACCAATATATAAAGACTGGATCATCAGCCTGGTGCTACAGCCACCGAAGTCTGGAGAAATTTGCTAGCGGCTTCAATAGGAGCTGAACTGTGTTCAGAATAAGCATCAATCTTTTTATGTTCTTTTTTTTTTTTTTTTAAGAATTATGGAAATGAGATCCTCCCCACTGTAACCAAATATGCGGACTTAGTTCAGAGCATTTTCCAGAATGATCAAGGAGAGGTGGACTGTGAAAATGTTTCTTGCTTTATGTTTTCTAATCCAGTTCATCTGTCTTCAGTGTAATCAGACAGTGAACAGGCTAGAATAAATCCCTGGACATCATCTTTGGTAGAAAAAAAAAAAAAATTAAGAGCCAATGTTAAAATAATTTGTGATCATGTAATTTCTTTAAGCCCCATAAGCAGCTGTGACCTGGGGTGAGTCTGGGGCAGGGGGCAGGAGAGTTCACTGTCAGGAGGTGCAAGTTCTGTCCTCAGCCCAGTAACACGTATTTCTTTTTCTGCAGCTCGAGCACTGTAAGTGTCACACATTTGTTAGGCTATTGCTCAGCAATGCTGGAGGGATGAATTTTGTGCTTAGCTGAGACCGCACAATTCTCTGCTTTGGGTTCTCCCAGCACCTCATGTTAGCGGCTTTGCAGACTGAGATGCCTACGACTTCTTTGCTTTGTCTCAGTCTGTTTTATGCTCTTGTCTGCTATTTTCAAGGGGTTTTAATCACAACTCCAGCAGATTGATCAATGACAGATATGAGCAACAACTTTTGTATGCTAACAGTGCAGGATTTTTTATCTAAGATAATATTTCTCTCTTAAAAGGCCTCTGCTTTGCTATGTATTAATTAAAATCTAAATACTAAATATTGATTGATGCGTTATCAGGCCATAGCAGTTGGGCCCTGCCACATTGATTTTTTGCTGTGATTTATTATCATATTTAAGAAAAATCATTTTGTGTGATTATACGAGGAAATAGACTTTAGTGAGGGTGTAATTCTTTTGTATCACTTTTGTTGTGTAGAGGACGGGCCAATTCCTCAATTGTGGCTAAGATTGCTGATATCCTTCATTGCTTCTTCTCTTTGGCCTCCGACGGCTAATGCTTTAAGCCTGCTTGGTCTTGTCATTAGGAATAATGGGCATTAGGATTACCTCTTTAATCACAACTAAGATTAACAGATGGTATGAACCCAACATCTTAAAATTATCTAGTTATTAACAAGTATTTCCTTTTTAACACATCAATAACATTTGCTTTTCCTAACTGTTCAGGCAGAAATGCAAATTCTAGCATTAATAACACGAGAATTTAGTGCTTTTGTCTATTACTATTCCTTTCTACATAAAGACATCTTAAATATAATTATAAAGAAAATTTATATATAGCTGTAGATACTGTGGACTCTGTATCTGCTATTTCTAGGGAAATACTTATTTTCTGTATGTATGTGTGGATACAAATGGATGGGGGCTGTATGGATACTGCTTTATGTATCCATTTTTATTATTTTCAGCTGAGGAATTAATACAGCTGTGTGCTCTTTTTAGCTGATTTTTTTCCTCTGTTATTATAGCAAGAGGAAAAAAAAAACACAATATTTCAATTAACATCCAGAATAATAGTATTCTGTGTGAACAGGCAGTAGAAAGAATACGTATGTATTATTTCATTTGCCATCAATCAGGTTATTAAAACTACTACTTATCAAGTGCAAACCTTATTCTTTCTGTTTTCTCTTTATTTTCTCCAGGCTCAGATGCCTAGTGAGGATTTATTAAGCCATCAAAGTATACAGATAGCTATTGTAATGTGTATTTTGTTTTGCTTTTCATTTGGCAGTGGCAAAGGAGTTACTGAGAACACTGTATTGTGACTTATAGGCAAAATTATCAACTGAAATGGCCAGTTAAAGGAAGACAATTTTTTTCAAAGGAGGCACAGAAAGTATCCCTTTCTGAGAATTGTTCTGCAAACTGATAGTTTTAATTAGGAAAACAGAAAAAAAAAGATAAGTAATCGATACAAATATCAAAACTCCAAAATGGTCAGCAGCGATCTTGGATTAACCGTTATTTATTAAGTGCTTTCGTTGCACTGAACTCAGCAAAACACAGAGAAGGACAGAATCTGTGCTCTCAGGGACTTACCCGTTTGACAGATTTCTTTGTATCTGGTTACAGTCATAAATACTGATATTATCAAGTACAGGGTGGTTGCACCATTATGACTAAAAACCAAACATTGTAGAAGGGCATCTATTCATTCAGTAATAACAGCGACATAATCATGCCTGTCTTCTATAATCACAATTCTCTGCTAATACAAGTAAAGATTTCTCCTTACAAAGTAATGGAAAATACCCATCTGATACTATTGATAATTGCTGAAAAAAAACCATATTTTCCTAACATAGGTTAATCCCTCTATTTGAGTGACGGATAGAACGTAATAATTGCTTGTGCTGTTCACTAGTGTAATAATTTTTAAATGTGCCTAACAATTAACCTTACAACATTTAAACACAAGATTTAAAGCATTACAGGAAAATACTTAACCATGGTATTCAGTTTTATACACACTTTGTTTGCTGTCAATTGTGGTGATGAATTTTATGAAGAAAAACTAATACTGGAGGTTGATAATAAACCTTCAGCATTGTGAGAACCAGGGAGCACAATGAATTACACGGACCACCACAAAAATGTGTGTAAGCAATGTAAAATGAAAGGCTTAAATCTACTATATTACAGATTTCAAAATACAGTTATACAGTTAAAGTTTGTTTCATATTTTATGTCTCAACATGAATCTCCTGTGATTCCTGTGGGGAATCACACTTTCCCCATTTCTGAGGAATTAATTTCCCCTCCCCAATGATGTTTAGTGTTTAATCCTGAGCACGTAATGAGGAAAATTTTTTACCTGAATAGTCAGAGTTATAGTGCCACTAGTCATAGAGAAAGTGCCATCAAAATTGCAAATTAAATATAAAAATGATAGGTTCTGCCCCACTCCCAGGCACTCAGATATCTTTCCATTAGTTCAGTGTCAAATGTTAGATTTAACTGTGATACATATGTAGACATAAATGTGATTTTTAAAATATTATCTTTTTTAAAGCATCTCTTGTAAGACTGAGTATCTATTAGCAAAATGCTTCCCTAAACTGGACTTGGTTTTGCCTAAGAATTGCAGAGTTCAGAGCAATGGGTAACATCTCCCCTTGCATTAACCAAGTCTAGAAGCAAACAGTCTAGATGGCATGCAGGAAATTAAAGCCTAATTAGTGAATCTGGGGGGGAACTGTTAGGTTTGTTTGCCTGTTTTCATCCATTGGGCATAAGGTAAAGCACTAAGTATAGGATCAAATACTGCCACCACAAAAGTAAACTGCTGTTTACATTTCTCCCCTCACCCCTCCCCAAATAATAACAGTGATTAAACTTCACTACGGACTAATCGCTGGCTAAATAGCTTCTTGGAAGACAAGCTTGGAAGACAGATGCATTGCTGCATTACAGAAGACCACAGCTTTTTACCTTAAGGAAGTCCGAACTGGGGATCTGGTCCAACAAGCAGTTACACATGGGAGTAACTTTATCCACTGTGGCAAATGTTCCAGATTTTACACATAAGTATAAAAAAGTTATCACATGATCATGACATTCTTAGGAAAATGAAACTCATTTTCAGATTATTTCAGATGTTATTTATGCAGGAAAAAACAATGTGACAATCTTCTTTCACATCCCAAGTCTATGACAGAGATGCTAAAAATAAGGAGAGAACTAGCTGGGTGAAAAAACCCTCCAGGGAGGAATTTGCAGTTAATGTTTACATTTACAAAGCTCTAGGGATTTCCATATTGTTTAACAGGCCTCTGCAATAGCTAAGCTTATCATCCAAAAATGTTCCCCTATGTGGCACACAAATGTCACACGAAAGGTGGGGGTGGATCTAGGATGCATCTAGGATGGATTCAGGAGAGCTTGCTCTTGTATTAAATTTTGCGTTACATAAGTACAAAGGGTTATTTTCTTTACAATAGCATGGAGAAATCTTAAGAGGTAGCCAGGAAACTCCTGTGTGGGAAAAAAAGATGCAGCAAAGTTACTGAATAAATGGAGAAGCGAGTCATTGCAATGCTCCTCTTTTATTCTGGGTGCTTTCTGCAGAATGTCTGATGTGGAGGTTGGACACTGAAGAGTCCCATAACCTTTACAGGTGTAGCAGGGAGAGAATCTGGGGTTAGGCAGTAGCATGACAAGGATGAGTGACTCCTCTACAGCTTGCTATGGCACAGATCCTTCTAGGATCATGCAATATTCCAGTGCATTTCTAGCAAGAAGCCGTGGAAAATAGAGCCTGCATCAACAACATGGCTTCAAGTCTTCTGAGAAGTGAATGTGCTGCAGAGCAAGCTGTTTAAGGCCAACAGAACCTGCCTAACTTGTGCCTCTCAGTGCAATTCTCCAGTTATCACCCCAAGCTCTCCATGCTGACCTTCCCCCTTCCCACACCACACCACGCCAGTTAGCTTGCTTCAACAGGCTCAAGATTACTCTTCCCCTTCTCCCACCTCCCTCCAGGAAGGCTGCCTCCTCAAATTATTTTGAAGCTTCATCTCCTCTGACTCTTCCTTCTTCCAAGTACTGCTCTCCAGCATCGCACTGCAAGGAACAGATTTCTGCTTTTCTTCATCACAAGAAAATGCTTTCCTTGCATGCTACGATGTTAAGATGTAAAGACTTTCAGATTACTGTCTGGTAGACTTTGGGAAAGAGAAAGTGGTTGCTTTGTTTTTCTAAGTCTGCATTTTCAAAACTCCATTTTACATTAATTCACGTAGCTCATCAGGCTTGATTATCACAAGGGCACTTTCCCACCACAGGCCCAGGGACCACTCTGTCTCATCTTGAGTATTAGCTGGAGCTCTGCCACTGACTCTGTAGCTTTGTGTGCAGAACAGGCCCTTGATACCTCAGGAGTCTGCTAGCACAATCTCTCCTTGTTTACACAACCTGCTGAGGGAAATGAAAATCTTAGTCCTCAATGCATGCTGAATTTCAAAAGAGAAAAAAAAATATTTTTGCAGCTTACATTATGGGCTTAATCAGTATGTTGACACCTATGTTAAAATGCTGTGTGTTTAACATTCATAGTTTTTTTCATGTTTAACAAATACTAGTTTCCTCTTTCAACCTGCCACATCTTTCCTGCCAGGAGAACGGTGCCAGAACACCCACCTGTTTGAAATTGCAATCTTACTTATGTGGTTTTAAAGACAGAGACTTGCTATGTGAGCTTGATTAAACAATGATGCTTTGCATCAACATGCTCAGTGCACTTCCTTCTTTTTACCACACTGGCTTCTGTGTAAACTCAATGTGAAAAATTATCTAAAGTCTAAATGAGTGAAAAACTTCGATGGATGTAAGTCCACAAGCTGCAATATTATGAAAAGTCAACCACAACCCATTTCTGTGTTTGCAGAAGACATCAGTGCATGTCCCAGCTGTCAAGAGTACCAGGACATGGAGTCATCTTTAAGCAGGCTTTAGTTGATTGCACAAGATGACTGATAAATGCTCCATCACATATGAATATTCTGGGTTTTCCCTGGACAATATCTACTTTCTTATATTCTGAATGTCCCTTCTCACTTGGGTCCTCTGATGCCCTAATCCTCAAGCTAGTGTCACTCATGGCAGTCAGTCTGTAGTGTTACAAGATCAACTGAGACATGGATCTCTAATAAGATTAAGACTCATCAGTATGGTTTTAGTCCTTTCCTTTTCTGAGACAGAAGAACAGAATTATTCAAGACCTACTAAATATTACCTCCCCCCTACCCCCTAGGAATCTACTCAACAGTTTTGCAAATTTGTATAAACACTTTAATGAGAACAGAAAGCAAAAATAGCAAAAGTCAGTTGATTTTTGTTTGAAAATATCATATATTTGAAATCATACAGATTTGCATTGTAAGTAATGTACTTATCAGCATGTGCTTGGTACTTTGGTAGTTAGATTTTCTGTAATCAGGAAAAGAGGTGAGCATTCATGCACGTGTGCTTTCCAGGAGGGCCCTTCACTCTATTCTCTTCTATCTTGGTGCAACAGTTTTTACACCTCATGTGAGCTAATTACAAAGTCTTGTAATTTGGGATATGCTGCAGTTTTTCAAAAACAATCATTATTGTTTTACAAAAGTTTGTGTCAGCGTCTCGTAGGAGCACTTCTAGAAAGCTTCACATGGAGATGCCTTGTACCTTTTTCTTTACACAGTAACTTCAGATCCTATGCTGGTGGATGTCAATTGGTCACCACAAAAATCTAGGAAAGGCATTTCACCCACTAGGGAGATCAACCCCCTCCCTCACCTACCTTGACACCCAAATCCCAGATACTGTATCTTTGAGTGACAGCTGGATTTTGAATCCCATGGGGAGACTCTGTGCCTCTTGATGGATTCATTGTGACACTGCCCAGACGGCCTGCAAACTGGCAGACAGCTCTGTTTGCCAAATGTCGACATTATCTAATTGGCATTTCAGCCCACTTCTCATTTTTAATGGACACGAGAAAGATCCAGCCAGCAGAGTGCTGAAGCAGCGGCAGCGTGTTCGGGCTGTGCTGGCTGCAGCCTCCCTTGGACAGCTGCAGGATGGCACCAGCAGCCGGGATGTGAGGCAGGTACTTGAAAGCTGCTGGACCACTTGATAGAAAATACAGGAACTGAGGAGGAGAAAAGAGAGAGCAGAGGAATGAGAAATTCAGGGGTAAATGCTGGTAGTCAAAATAATGTCCTGTTATTGTGGTGGCTAAATAGCCTTGATCTCCTAATGTATTTTACAGTGAAAGCAACTATCCTCGTTGGAGGAACAGGCTTGCTGCAATCAAGAAATTAGTTAATATATATGTACCGATCCGTAAAAAGTCTCGTGATGCTTTATATTCGGAAATATCAAATCTCCAAAGGAGTAACTTGGAGTAGAGCGCACAAAGTAGGCCATCTACTGAAGCAGCTGAGAGATGGCAACTCATATATTAACGTGGCTGTCTATTCATTCATAATTGTTGCCTACATCTCAAGAAATAGATCTGTTTTTCTTTTTCATATCTATCTGCCTGGCCTGTCAGAGGAGTGGTAGATTACTTTTTCTCACTGTACTAAACTGTGGGTTTCCAAATAAATTATTACACCTCTCTTGGCTTGCAGCAATAGCGTGGCAGAATGGATAAACAATTCACGTGGCTCAGCCATCACTCTAAATCTTCATCAGACACTGTTTCAGTGGCTGCACACCTTTATCTTAACCATGTCATTCCTAATTTCCTGTCAGAGAGTCTTTCCACATTATTTCATATTGCTTTAAGTGGCAGGATAGACATCCATAGAAAAAAACATTATACAAAATACTGCCTGGATGAGAAGAGGTGTTGTACAGGAGAGACAGGCATGAGTCAAGATGCTTGAAGCTTTCTTGAAATTGGAATCTCGTAAGATTTTTAAATCTCACTACTCTCTAAATAAAATGTGTGGCCAAAAAAAAAAGTCAGCATTACCAGATAAATACCTGATCCAACTGTTGCAATTAAGCTACTTCAGCAGTAACCCAGAGACTAAAACAAGATGTGATTATATGTATAATCAGGCCTTAAAAAAAAAAGAAACATAGGAAAAGTCTGAAGTTCAAAAGTTTCAGATATAATTTTCAAGTTCATATTTTCTTTCATCTTCTATTTCTTTAACATTAGATTCATTTTCACTTGGTGGAGCTCGAATATTTTACATTGCACTCCTCCTGTTTGGTAAGCACACCTTCCTAAGTACGGACTGCATTCATGATAGAGGATTTTTTAAAGCTTACCATCAAGAAGGCTTTTAATAGGCTACTGTAAAAGGATTTTCCAGTTTTAGTAAGAATTATGACATTACTCATCATTCTAGCAACACATTAAATGTAAAGGAAAGCTTTCCTACGGTCTCAATAACATTTTCCATAATACCCACTTCTAACTGCATGCAGGTGCATGTTTTCAGTCACTCTCCACCGTTCCTTAACAATCATTACAAATCCCACTTATCTAAACTAGTGATTAAAAACCTTTAAGGGGAAGCTGTTTAATTAAAAGTAAAGTAAACATTTATTGTGTATTTAGTGTGCCAATTTTGGTATGACCTAAGAACCATTCCCTAATTAAATTTTGTAATTCTTTCGTATATTACAACTACAATATGATAACATAGAAGAAACGTTAACAGCTAATTCAAAACTCCTATGTGCATTTCTAACATATTACCTAGGCTAAGTTTTCAATTCTCAGGCTGGATCTTGCCTCTGTCAAAGTCTGTGGGAATATATTTATATTTTTCCCGTCATCTTTACAAAACCAGAATGACACCTGTGGATCCTGAGGTCATGATTAATTTATATACATTTATCTAAATCTGTTATAATTTCTTTGATTTCAGTGGAATCAATCCAGATTGATGAAGTTATTCTGTGTGTAGTATTTTCTACAGCTTGCATAATTTTTCGTCACGTTTTTTCATCATTATGTATATATGTGCACACACATACAGAGAACCTGATGCTCATTACCCTCACAGTAATGTAAACCAGAAAAAATTCCACTGCTATGTATACATTCACACCAGAAATGGCGCAAAATCAAGTTTAAGAATATGTCCTGGCTCAGCCACCAGACAATACACATACTTTTGTTTGTGCATAATATACCTGCTTCCGTACTTATTCGCATCAAAACGTGGCGAGTCTTAAGGTCAAAATGTTGCCTTTGTGTTCATCGGGAGGTTTGTGTTCTCCCAGTAACACCATGATGAATCAGTGACTTAAAACATTACTATAAAACACGAGTATGACTGCAGCGCCTTGCGAGGCACCGGACGACTGACAGTGACGTGAGAACACACCTCTTTTGTTCCGTTTTTTATCGTTATTACTTTAACATTGACATCTGACCTCTTTAGCTGCTTGTGTGTAGTGAAGTGTTCCTGGCTCACACCTGGTGTCGGTAATAAAGCACAGCATGCATAAATAATGAAGATATGTTTGTGAAACTTCACTAAGTGGCAACTGCCTGTGACAGAGATCCCGCTACCAGCACTTACCGCTGTAAAGGTTTGTTAATGGAGGCTGCTCAGCGGATGACAAAATGACCCAATTAAAGTTTATTCCAAATGACATCAGGGTCATAAAAGGAAACAAAAGAGGAGGAAATGGCTCTGGTGGCTGAAAATATATTGCAATGTATATTATTACATCTGCACTTTTTGCTATCGCAGGAGGGCTTCATATTCACTTAGAACAGTATCTATTAAAAGCCAAGTTAATGAACAAGGCGACTCTTGGCTAGACTGAAAAACGATGGCTTGTGACACTCTGCTGGATCCTGCTTTCCAGGAAAAGATCTAGTAAGAAAGTCTTTTGAGACTGGGATAGGAGAGGCATTTCTCCTGTCAGATACTGGATCAGAGAATTTCTAGATGAGTAAAGGATTTCAAATTCAAGTAGTCAGCCCATATGTAGGGAAAAGCTCTCACATGCACAGTAAAGTGCTTCTAGTGTAGAGTTTGTCCTATTCTGATTTATTCTGAAATTTCTAGATGAGGGCTGAAACTGCAGGCCCCTTGAGGACTAGACATATGGCCCAATTTACAGAAAAGTTATTTGCTTCTAAGTGCCCCTTCCATTGGAAAAGAGGAAATGTGTGCAAATGAAAGGAGACTGAGGTGCTCCAATGAGAAATCAGCAGGCAATAAAGTGTCAGTGATTTTGAGCCACCTGCAGTCCATTTTCCATTGGTTCCAGTCATCATTCTGCACAGGGAAGAAGGAAAGACTGTATTGTTAGATTTCTTTTGCATTCGGGCTCCACTAACGCCTTGTGATGTACCTAATGCATCAGCCGGGATGAAAGAAGCTGTATGATTCTTTTTTCAGGCAAACAGGAGCAGCAAGGAGAATACGGGATCAGACCATAAGTATCACTTGTGTGCATTCATCCAGGTGAAATGAAAATAGATCAGCTCACTTCCATCTGAGAGGCTGCAGGGCCAGCCTGGAAGTCCTAGAAACTCCTTACACAGTGCAGAATTAGAATATTTAAGGGCATTTTTAATTTAGGGCATTAATTTAAGTCCTGTTAGCATGTTTTAATAATTTACTACTGCCCCAGCTCAGGCAGACTGCTCTTCTGCCCCACTGAAGTTTGATTCGTGAGAAATTTCATTTCTTAGTTTCTTAGGAAAGTTCATTTTCAGGAACTTTTTTTTTTTTTTTTACTTTGCACCACTACATACTTGCAGCAAGTGTTCAATCAATGGCTGTTTTGCAGGCAAGGAGCAGAAACCTGTTGTTTCTTACACGTGCACTTCACCAACGTAAAACCACATTGCTAAAGGTGTAGCAGAGGCCAGATGCTGCCTAAGCTGGGAAACTTCAGATTTCTAGGGGCTGCCTCTTGCAGCCACTCTAAAACATATTTTGTCTATTAGCTTTTAAGGTGCAGCTTTAACCTCATAATTTTATTCTTCTCCAGAGACAAAGGATATTTAGGGAAGAGGTTTGGGCAAATATTTTGTTATGTTTCCTTGACATGAGAACACATCTTCCAATAATCTGTAACTCAAAACATTCTGAGACACAGGTTTTGTGTGTAATAGTCCTTGGTGAATTTTTTTTCTGTACTAACTGTGCCTGAGTTTTGAACCTATGTAAATTTTTGGCACTCGTTTTATGCCAGCACTAAAATCAAAGCAAAATGAACACCAGGCCTCCACAGACAGTTAGTTTAATACAGAAACACAATTTTCTCACAATGGTTGGATGCTTTCCTTGCAAAGTGTGATGCTAATTGGAATACAGCAACCTTCAGCATTAAGATTTTGTGTGGGTAAAAATAAAGATAAAACAAGTAGAGCCATGCTTGCCTTAATAAAAAGTCATCCTACCCTTTCAATATGAAAATGGGCTTTGACCCCTGTTAGCTAAATGAGTATGAGTGAGAAATTGAGCAGTAATATTTAGGCCAATTAGTCTCCACTATGCTGCTTCTCTTAGTAGAGGAAATTGTTTGCCTTCTACCTCAGCTCCATTCTGGTGCTTCTTGGCATGTATTACTTTATTGTGAAGGAAGCTCCTTCTCACATTCCAGGAGTGAGTGTGTGTGTGCCCTTGTAAAACCAACAAGATTAAGAAGTTTGCCTTAAGGCAGTGATTCCTGCCTTAGCAAAATATACTGCAGAGCTGCTTATCAACATTTCCTGTCACCTATCAAAAAGAGGGTGAAAATCTTGAATAACAGTCTCTTCAAAACTAGGGGTAAATGTTTTTTCGTTTACATTTGTGCAACACTTCTAGCAGCTATGTTTTTCATTTTGTCTTTTTTTGTCAGCAGAAAAAGAAAGCCTGTTACTGCAGAAATGAATGCTTTATAATCCCACCATCCTCAATGTGATCTTGTGAGATCGCATCTTGGGAAGGAGATGTCTGAGAGAGCGGAACACAGGCAGTTCAGCAGTGCTGCTGCTGTCTCCCAGCTCCTGCTGTTGAGAGCCGTTGCACGGACCGAGGCGTAACTGCTAACGCATTGAAAGCGGAGCATGTGATCAAATCCTCTCCCAAAAATAGGTCCTCAGTAAGCAGTCGTCTTTCCTCATCCCCACTGTGTCAGCGTCAAACCAGTGTGATTAGGCAGGGACGACACTGATGTAGTACAGTAGCAGCAACCTTTCAGAAGAAAAGCGAAATAACAGCCCTAGTCGCTTGCCCTCTTTTCAGGAGTGCAGCGGTATTTATCCAGTGTGTGAGAGCTCTTAGCCTCAGCTTTCTGACAAAATTTCTATTGTAGCTAATTATATTCTCCTTATCTACAAACCTCCCATGCTCCAGCTAGCTTGAGTGGAACTTTTCCAACCGAATGTTTTTTCAACGGAAAACTGCTGTTTGATTGAAAACAAAGCTCTTCTACAAAAGTGTCAACTTCAACAAAATCTGGAAAACAATTACAACTCCTTCAGTAAGGTTAAAATACCCTGCATTAACCTTTTCAGAACAGTGACTCCATTTTTCATTTTGAAATTACTCCTTCAGATCGTGTTATATTTTAATTGGAGATTAAAGACTGGGACTTAAAATGAAATTGTTTTGAAAATGTTACTTCAAGTTATTTGATTTTATTCTGCTTCAGAAGCAAAATAAATCTCAACATTCTGAATTTTGCTGTGAAAGAGAAATTTTTTATCCTTTGCAATTTTGCTCATTTGGTTTTGGTTCCACGCTATGGTGCATCGTTACTGTCCTCATTAAGGAAATTGATGCATATTCTCCACATAGGACTTGTATGTTAGTCATGGTGACTGTAGCTGGGTCCTATAAAGAACCGCATTTTTCTCCCTGCCATTGCCATGAAGTCTTATGCTGACCTTCTGTACCAACATGTGTAAGAGCTCTGATGCTTGTTCTTACAAGCGAACTGCTGTTAATGTTTTTTAAAGTTTCCTGTATCACAGCCTGAACAGTGTGTCACTGAAAACCAGTCACATATTTCTGCTCTCCATATAGTCAAGGATTTACAAGTTATTGAGAATATCTGGAATTGCATGTGAAAGTAAAGTGAGGGAGCACAAAGTTGCTCAAACTGCTGTTGTAACAGTAAAGTTAGTAGATGGTGCCAAACTTTTGCTTCTGGATAGTACTTTAGTGTAGAGCAAGATGGAACAGGTTATTGTCAAGTGTTAAGACTATTTTTTTCCAGTGAGAATTGGTGAGCACAATCCATGGGACACGCTTTCAGAGGTGCTGAGGACACAGAGCCCTTCCTTGTACTAAGGCAGACAACATTAGAAGTTGTATCTCCTGAAGTTCATCCTGAATTGTCCCAATACAAACCCATGTTCCACTCAAGTCAATCAGTTTTGCTAGTGACTCTAATGGATTTCTGAATGTTTTCTTGAAAATAATCTGATTAAACCTTCTTATGGTTCATGCTTATCTTCTAATACAACCTTGTCAGGCTGCCCACCTGGAAACTCTTGGTATCAGCTCTTCAGCCGAACTCAAAAAACACTGTAGGAGGCTTTGTTAAATTGCTTCAGATAATATGCTCAGCAATGCACAGCCCTAAATTAGGTTGTCTATGAAATTAATTTATATTAAACAGTTGCTTTAACATCAAATGAAAAAGCAATTCTTCCTCCTCCTTCCCCCCTCCTCGGACGTTCTCATGCACAATTGAAGTTCCACTTAGCCTAAATCATCTTGGTGATATATGAGAGGGTGGGGGATAGTTCTTTCATCTGACATGTGTAAATGTCTAATTACTAATCAAAAATGCACTTGGATAGTGGGAAAGGTTTCTTTAGTCGGTCAGAATTATAAAGTAGCGGATTTCCAGAGGAACTAAAAAATATGCAAGTCATGACAAAGTATTGATTGCATAATAATGTGATGTCAACAGTGCAGAATAATCATGTTTGCAGGTGGGAGCTTTACATATATTATACAGCAAAGGTTTTACTGTTGAAATGGAAATATAAATTGAGCAGTATGTATTTCTAAAAAAAAAAAAAAAAAGGCATTATTCACATACTAATACCCATCTTCTACATCCTGATAAAGCATTATGATCTCTCGCCTAGACTGACTAATGAAAAAGGAAAAAATCAGTGTTTGGAATTAAATCTGATGTGGATGACATTTAAGGTCATGAAAGACAATCTTAGTTGTACTGAAATCTTTTAATCTTATTTGCAGATTATTCCATCAGTGGCTACCTGGAATTGCAAAAGGATTTTATTCTCATATCTTTATTATTTAATTGAATGTTGAAAGCGTAAAATATTGTAAATTGCTCTTAATTTTAAAAAGTACTTTCTTGTCTCAACGTGAGAGCATTTGCAGAGGTACAAGAGTACTGACTCAGAAATGTACCTGGGCAAATTCAATAGTGGCATACAAAGTGGTTGGACATAATTAGGTAAGGAAATTACTATAGGGGGTGAAGCACATAATCATACTTAATTGTGATTCAACAGATGTTCAAAATGACTGTAACTTACACCAATCTGATGTAACAGCCAAATTGTGTTATATCAGGATGCAATTCCCATTGAAATCAGCAGGTCCAAATAATGAGGCATATCAGACTACTGTATTCTGTAAGCAGGAATATATTCGGCCCTGTGCAAACACTGTGGCAAATTAGAGAGGCGCTGGTATGTTTTTCCTTATCATGGTCATCACTTTATGTACAACCTACTGTTTCCTTTCCTTAGTGAAGTTTAAGATGTTGCTGTTCTTCATAGATACAAAAAAAAACCAGACTTAACCTCCAACACCTCTTTGAGGATTAAATTTCACATTTGGCAACTGAATTCGAGACAGCTTTCCCAACAGCCTGAGTAGCTGAACAGTTTCTTGGCAGAACACATCACCAGCACTGAAGGTCCAGTTTGTGTAGGAGCAGTTCAGGGTTCATCTTCACTAACCAGCCAGCCCAAGTCTGAGCTTCTGTTTTCACCTGGCCTGCACTGAAAGTTTTCTCAGCAGAGCTGTATCAACAAAGCCAAAACCTTTTTCTCACTGTTTTCTGTTTTTACCTCCATTCACCTGGAGGTATGATCCATGGTCCTGCATTAAGATGAAGAACGTATCTCTTCCTTCAATTACGGGAAGAGCTGACAATGTGAGTGGTTTTAGCTTGCATGCTCCATGCAAAACTGTGAAATCCCACCACAAAGACAATCTGAACATGGTTTCGAATCACTTCTCTAAACAGGCCAGCCAGTCTGTGCCTAAAGAATTTTCATGTGGGTTTGAAGATACTTAGGAAAGATGCTAGAGCGTATAGGACAATCTGTCAAACAGTGACAGCAGAATTTCAGTGATGAGGCTAAGGATTGGCAGACTCCATACTTCAGTGACCAGCCACAGCAGAAGTCCTCCGAGTAGTTATTTCAGCCATCTAACACCAAGCTTTCCAGCAGACCCTCTTTCCTGGTCTGGGCCCTCCATGGCAGGAGGAACCTGTGGAGAAACCACACTGTGAAGATCCATTGATGCTGCATTACCTGGAAGCCAGACAAAGCCATGGGCATCTTTGACACCAGCGGCGGCACCTGCAGGACCCCTGGACCCTGGAGGTGAGGCCATCTCTCCCCGAAACCAATGTCACTGCATCTGCAAAGGAGTGTACAGTGTTGTCTCACTACCTACTTCCATGCATTTCTTGTAGGACAGTCTGATTCATTTATTTCCTGGCCACTGCAGAGCTGTCTCTGGCAGGTATTTACACAGCAACAACTGCAAACCACTTGTGCACAGGTATTTATAGAGCACCAATCACATGCAGTTGTGCCTAATGACTGATATTAGCACGATTTGTCAAATACACAATCTTTCTCTGCAAACAGCAGGGTCCAAACAATTCAGCTAATGAAACAGGCAATGCAGAGCACATACGTGGCACTACCTCTCCTATCCTATTTTTGACTGTTAAAATGAATTATATGGATCTCAAGTACATGAAAATAACACAACAAGACTACCGAACTTGCAAGCATGTCAATATCTCGCAGCAAGGCTTACAAGAGAGGGCTTTGTTCCTCAAAAGTAAACACTTCGCATAAATCGGCTCTTTGGTGATAAACTAAGAGGACTATTGCTAGTGTTCAGAGCAGGGGAGAACGGAGCAGCCGGGCTTTCCCTTTCCTCACAGGAGTGCCTGGGTTCACAGCATGGGACTGCCCACAGCCGGGCAATGTCCACCTTGCAGCATGAATTAATAACCAGTACCTGCAAGGCAGGAGAGTGTTAGCCCCATCCTGTGCCCTGGGAAACGGTGAAAATAGCAACCAGCCTTGTGTTGCAGTTAAGTAATTGGCCTCATGTTGTGGGCAGGATGTGACACACAGAATGACAAACTTGCAGGACAGCACTGTCATCACAGCAGTGCCTCCTTCCCCCGACCATCTTCCCTCTCCCTCTTCTAGTCTCCTCCACCACTAAATAAAATGAAGGTTATTTTGAAGAGAGTGATTTGCACTGGGTTATCCGGCTGATGTATTAAGTGAAAATATTGTTGATATTACGATATTACTGTCTCATGGAAGCAGAGACAGGGAAGCGAACAAGAAGAAGCACCAGAGATAGACAGATGTAGTCCATACTTGCCCAGAGAACAGAAGGACACACAAATTGTCATGCTGGCACAGGACAGTTGTCTGGCTTATTTGTTATCGGTCTGTGGCATTGGCCTGTACCAGGTGTTTTAGAGGAATGTCAGAAACTGCTGACGTTGACTGTAAAATTACCTGCCCATCACGGAATTTTTTCCTAACCATAAGCAATCAGTGGTCGGTCTACAACCTTCCAGCTCACCTCCCCTGTGTTTGTGTATGTCTCTGTTCCTCTCTAGCCTAACTGTGAATATAATTCATTAAGTATTTGTAAATTTATCAGAAACCTACCTAAGGCATTGAATTCATAGTTTTCACGAATTTAATGCAGTGTCTTTGAGAGTCAAATTCTGCATTTGGAAATTGTGCTTGTGACACATGATATAGATGTCTTTATTTTCTTTGAGAGCACACAAAAATAAATATACTTGAGCCAGAAATCTCCCACTGTGTGGAAAGGTGGCTCTCTTTCAACCACAGACACTCCTCTGCACCTGACAGAGGAAAACACAGCATAGCTACTGTCACGGGAAGATGTTGCAACCAACTGCTTAGATTCTTAAGACAATCACTTTTACTAAGAGGTGTGCATGGCTGGGTGTTACTTTGAAATCAAGCCCCGTGTGCATGAGAGAGAGAATAGAGGTGTGCCAGTATAGTTTTCAAATCTATATGGATATATAACTATAAAATATACATATATAAAACATGTGTATACATATATGTACACATGTGCAGGAATTCATACAAAAGCTGGTGCACTCGGGAAACAGATTTCAAACTGGGAAATAAAACTCTTCATTTATTCTTACAAAGGGGAGCAGGAACAGATTCTGCTGTATCATTCCTGTTAGCAGACAGAGGCAGGCAGAGTGATTGACTGATCCATTGATTTTGATCACAGTAATGGCAGAGGTTTTGCTACAATGGCCAAAATCACAAGTTGGGAGTATTATTGCACTCTTTAAGTAAATGTTTGCAACCCAAAGGCGATAATTTACAAATTTTATCAGAGCCCCTCACCCTATCAGCATCACCACCATTTTATACCTTTCAGTGGTGAAAAAAAAAACCCAGAAAGTCAATACTACCACTCCATTTTGGTATACCTGGAATATGGAATATGGAATACCTGGAAAGTGCTGTCAGGTGACATTAGCAAAGGAACCAAATGCACGTACTTGAAAAGGTATGCTATTGTATGGTCACATCACAAGGAGTTCAAACTAAAATGTGTGCCTTATACATATAAAATATGTATGCAAAAGATAAACAGTAATATGACTGCTGGAGGTCTTAGAAAGCAAAGCAAAGTGTCAGGGTAGAATTTTTTAAGGTGGTTTGGTTTTTTTTTTTTGCTTTTGTTCTATTAAGGGCATGTCCAAAGAGAGCAACACTGCCTTTTCAAACTTTTCAAATATTAGCATTTGTGCCGGTTTATGCCTAGAAACTTTTCAAACAAATTGATGTTTCACTCTACATTCAAAGAATAAAAGTTTTAGATGGGATCTACAGGTTTCATATACCCAAATCCTCCCGAATCTTGTTATATTACTAAAGCTTTTTTAAGAATCTCGCCTTGCATAACTCTCTATGTAAAATAAAGGACGTAGTTTTTCATTTGCTAGCTTCTGTGAACTCACTGCTAATGTTTCCAAAACACTTCTTTCTTCCCACAGTCACTGGCCTCTTCTCTTTTTGCACATGTAATTTCTCTTCCTATCCTCTCTGTCTCACCTTTTTGCCCTTACCGCTATTCTCTTACTACTCAAGTGGCTCAGAGTCTCCTATCTTATTTTCCCAAACTGCTCTTTTTCTTCCTTTTAATAGCGCTTCTTTACCAAGTATTCATTATAGGCTGTGCTTTCTCTTCTTTCTCCTGTTTCCCTACACGTCTCCGAGTGATTCTAACCCAGGCTACACTGTTTGAGCTAACACAAATTGTCTCACAGCAAAACATACTCCAGCATGCTGCATACTTCATTTGCAAAAATTCTCAAGTGATGGAAAAAGTAAAATGCCAAGAAAGTTTTTCACAGATCCCTCTGGCCAACAGCTCTTTCAAAAAGACTCAAACCCAGCAGAACCCCCAGGCTTCGGGAGCCTTAGCACACACTTAGAGCTTTCTCCCATCTCTGCAGCATGTGTCATAATGGTTTACATTGAAAGGCCAACTTACTTATCTTGAGATTTGATGACCTTCCTCAGTGTGGACTTCAGAATTTAAATGTTTCCACGATCCCTTATCTAACACTTTATTCTTTCTCACATTCCTGTTATTTATACGGGTGCACAGGCAGAGTGGGTTAGCGAAATCATTGATGGAAATGTATGCTGCTTAGTTTTCAAAAAGATTGTATTTCAGCTATCCTTATTTCAGATCACAGCACATAGGCTATCATTTAAAACTTGCAAATACTCAGAGAAATAGGGACAAGGCAGCTAGCTTTGCTAGGAAAGGTGGCATCTCTAGTGCAGACTGCATAAATGTTACATGCGAGCGTGAAAACACATATGGGATTTGCAAAATACATAAGCATTTTCAAAAACCTTTGCATTTGACAATATCAGACATTCTTTCTAAAGGGAAGCTAGAGTGACACAGAGAGAAGCTGTTTCCTAATCAGGTGCTGCCTGTACCCAAGCAGTGTAATCTAATTTGCAAGTAGGTGACCTATATGTCTGGACATAGCTGATTATTTATTCAACTAATCAAATTATATTGTGTCATTTGACGATAGCATGTACACAGTGCTGACACGATGTTATTTTTTGTCACCAGATAAGGGGAATTGATTCTAATCTATATTACTTTTGTTAGTCATCAACTCTTACACCTAGACCTGCCAAGGGAAGCATGAATGTATTTTCTGACGTTCGATAGCACACATATCATTGGGTCATAGTAAAGATAGGCATTGTTGAACAAAAGAGACCCCAACAACCATCATAATTTGATCAACTTTTTCTACATACCAGTAGTTTAAGGGTGAAAGCACCCTTCCCTCTCCCACCAGCAGGCGTGATGCACTTGCCCATTTCCACTTCATTTTTTTTCCTTCTGTCATCATCTGGTTTTAGGAAAAGATCACTGCGTGTTAGACTGCGTCTGCTGAGAAACCTTGCCCCTTGCTATCCTCGAAAGCACCAAAGTCTTAAGAATACCCTCTGTTCCCCTGTGTGCACTTGTGATGCCTGTTTTATAATTAATTTCAAGTGATGTGTCATAACCCGGACAAAAGGCTGTCTTCTTTTTTTTTTTTCCCCATTGACTGATTTCATCCTCTAACAATATCTGCTGCAAAGGTCAGTGAACAATTCTTCGGAGATACCTGCTAGGGGTGGGGGGACTCGTCAGGACGAGTGCGTGCCTGTGCGACCTGGTGAGGAGCAGCAACCAAGGCCTCAACGGGTCTCGATATTTACCACATCCTCCCCCCCCCCGGCCTTTTTTATTTTTTTTTGTCGGTGACCCAGGAGGTTATTTCAGTGGGGAGGAGGAGCGGAGAGAGAGAGGGTGCTGAGGCCTTAGTGGCAAGGAGGAAAGCTTTTAAAATACGTAATTAGGAGCCGCTCACAGAGGGAGGGAAGCCTCCCCCTGCGAGAAGGGATGGGAGTGCGATGGCAGTAATCACTGTCCCTGTCGCTCCCACGGGTGGGGGGCTCTGGCCCCGGTACAGCGAGGAGGAGGAGGGGCCTGGGGAAGGGCAGGCGCTTGACCACGACCCTCAGCGTCGCAGCCGCCGGTTCTCGCCACCGCCGTCCCCGTCGCGGGTGGGAGCTCCGCCGCTCCACCGCACTCCGGCCGTCTGCGGCCCCCGCTTCTCCCGGCCCCCCTCCCCTGGGGAAAGGCCCCGTGGCTGCCGGGGCCGAGGCTGCTGGGGGGCTCGGGGGAGCCGAGGGAGGAGCAGGGCGAAAATGCGCCAGGTCGGGCGAAGTCGGCGGCCGTGGGGCTGTCACTGTGCCGGCGGTACCGGGGGCCCTGCAGAAGCGCGTGGTCAGGCAGGGGCCGCCTCCGCGCCACGCGTGTTCGCGACACCCCCACCCTGGCCCCTGCCGCGTTCTTCCCTCGGGGCGCCAGGCGGGGTAAACGCAACTTCAGCTGCTGGGGCCGCTTTCATCCTTTCCCACCCGCCCCCCGCCCCCCACCCCGCCACCCCAGTTCCCCGCCTCCCCTTCCCGCCTGGAAAGCGCGAACTTGGGCTCAAATGGCACTGAGGCTGCAGGCGAGCCGCACCAGCCCGTTACCCCGTTTGCAGGGAAGGAAACCTTTCCCGGTCCCGGTTTTTCCGAAGGGGAATCGCGTCCTGCCTCCCACATTCCCAGCCTTCATCCTCCCAGGGTACGCACGCGTGTAATTACCGGTGATTGTGCAAACGCAGCCCTGAGCAGAAGCATGCGGGAACTGTGGAGAGCGAAGGGAAACACCGTTAATTTAAGGCAATACACGCGTGGGTTGTGCTCTTTCTTTTCTACACCACCCTACAGATATTGCACGTTAAGCATCAACTCAAACATCAGCGACTCGTTTCCTAGTTGCCTTTTTTTTCTTCCCGGTGAGGATTTTTTTTTCCTTTCTTTCTTTCTTTTTTTTTTTTTTTTTTTTTTTTTTTTTTTTAACGGATCACCAGGTGATCTGGGAATAAACGATGAATCGCTTCGCGGACTGGCGAAAGGAGAAGAAAGTGAGAAGACGACTTGCTAGTCCTGACTCTACCCGAGCAGAATGCTGCCTGACATCCCTCCCGCCGTGATTGCTTCTTTCACAACTCCCTGTATTCACCGCCGACCGCTCCGCTCGGGAAGGGGGGGGAGCTGGGAGGTGGGGGGGTGACACGGGTATAATATCACGTCGGGCCTTCCCCGCACTTGCTTCCCCTCCTTAGGAGAGAGGGGCTTCGAGGAGTGATCATTAACTTCGCTGATCATCATTTGGTTTCTTTGGAAGGAGGCTGAGAGGTCTTTTTCTTAACCCAATATTTTTTTTTCTTTTTTAATTTGTCCAGATGACATTCCCCATCCCGCTCTCCCCCGCCCCCGCGGCTCGCACACACACGCGCGCACACGCTCACACCCCTTTTCTTTTCATCATCAGCAAATAAAGATTAGGTGGGCAGATTATAGAAAGCGTTTTCAGCCCTGTGCTGATCTTTATTCCAGAGCCTTTGTGATGATATTGATGATGATGATGGTCAAGTGGACAGTTTGATTTTTGTGTTTGGAGCTAGTTATAAAGAATCAATATTATATCAAGGGGTAACTTTCGTGATAAAGGACTTTAACCACTCCGGCTATTCATCATAAGTCTGTAGCAAGCAGATAGGTCAAAAGAAATTATATTGCACTAAAGAGTGTGTCTTCTTATCTCTCCTATACCAGGGGAATAAGGGACAAGCCGATCGATACAGTAGCTGCTGTATACTTCTTGCAATTATCAATAGCTGATTTCGTCTTTTGAGGCCTGCATCTATTAATACAAACTAATAATAATCTTCTGAGCATATCTGTAGCCAAGGGGACGAAAGTTTTTGTACTAGACGGCACTATTTATACAGCTAGGGTTAGGGAACGGTGTTGCACCTTGTGTGCGTGGCACGCATTTATAAACACATATACATTTCCATATTCATCTCTCTTGTCATTTTCGGAAGCAAGCAGATTTTTGCAAAGGGGCTAAAAGCCCTGATTTGGCATGCGTGCTGTATTCCTACGCGTACTTCCTGGGGTATGTGCTGGCAGACACTCGTGGCAGTACAAATAGGGGGGCTTAATGTATACAGCACCTATGTGTGCCTGACATGCCCGTGTGAGCTTAAATGTGCGTTGCCTTGCTAATATTCCCACACCTATCTGCGTTACAAACGTTCCACAAAGTACTTAAAATTGTTGGTTAAACTAACGTATCGTCTGTTAGTTAAGGAACGGAAGTAGACGGTAATTGGAGTTTGCTAAGTGTGAACATAAGCTTTTGTGTCTATGAATCGATGTTTATTTAGATCCAAGGGTCGCACGATATTAAATAAAAGGAAAAGTAACTTAAATGCTTAAGGCAAAACGTTTAGGCACGGTTGTGCTGTCGACCGGTTCTATAAATCTCATGGTGGGGCTAGTTGCTTCCCGAAAAAAAAAAAAAAATTGTAATAGAAAAGAAACATCTTTATAATTGACATTTGACATGCTGTTTGGGTTAGGCTGTGGTAGACCAAGCACAGATTTCCCTCTGATGGAAACATTTATCATCGTGATTGCTGCAGAGTGGCAGGTGGTGTTATCAATTACCTCTTCTTACCAATAATAATATTAGTATGGTAATACCTTTGCTCATGTGAGAACGAATTAGCGGTCAGTTGCTGCAGCTTTAAACAGACAAAATTGTGCTGGATTTAACCCCAGGGTCCTCAAACAAAAGTTGTGGTGCAGAAAGGGGGTGGGAAGATGCTACTTCAGAGCAGGAGATGACAGAAAATAAAGCCCAAATGCACGCCCCTTCAAATAAAGTTGCTGAGCAAAATAATAACTATAAAAGACAGTAGATGGATTGCATGAAACGTCAGATCTATCTCATCCGCGTGTTGGTAAGTTTGATGGGTTTAAGAACAACAACCTTGTGTAAAGCATGAGCGTAGACAGAACGACTTATACGCTCCTCGTGGAGTCAATCTTGTAGATAAGCTTTTTGAAGGTTTTTGTTAACCCTGAGTAAGGACAAAAATTAAAGCAAACGCCCAGCTAGGTGTCCCATTAATGTAAAAAATAAAGCACTAGTTGGTAAATAATATTATTAAGCAGGCAGAATAATAATGCTCCGTTTCAGACGATGAAAGCAATCTCGCGAAAGAAGAGGACAATTAACAGATTTTAATTACGGAGAGAAAAGCAACTTTTCCTCCCGGTCGCCAGTAAAGCCTTTTAGCGGACCCACCAGTCACAGCGAGGGGGACGCGAGCGGGCGCGGTTTGCGCCGGGACACGCGTGGCTGCCGGCCGCGCAGCTGCCGCGCACCTCTGCGCCGTGCCTCCTCCCCCGCTCGCCTGCGCGCACCTCCCTGCGTGGGCGCGCAGAGATTTACGCGGCTAAGC
>WHYT01014272.1:7146-17248 GCA_009806455.1 Tetrax tetrax
ACACACATAGGTGTGTATATAAATATATATATAAATATATATATTTGTGTGTGCGTGCTGCCTAAAAGCATTGATTTTTGGTTTTTATTTTTTTTAATTTACAATATTTTTATTGCGTCCAAAAGAACCCCAGAAATCCCCACGCTCTACGGCAGTTTTGGGGCTCACCCCTCCCCTCCCCACACCCCCCAGTTTTTGGGAAAACAGTCTTTTTCCTCTCTCCCACCCCTCCAACCCCGACCCTACACAAAGTCGCCGCGGAAAGGGCGGGAGGTGGCCGCCTGCGCCTGCCAGCGGCCCCGCAGCGTGCGCAGGGACTTGCCCTCCAGGCTCTCCAGTTCTGGGAAACCCAACTGGTTCAGGATCTCGTAGACCCCCGCCACCGCCGCCACCTGAAAAACAGAAGGAGAAGCAGAATTTAACTCCCCCCAGCATCCTTGGGATGCTTTTTATACGCCGCTTCCTGGCTGCCGGGGTCAGGAGCTGCAGGGTTTGTTGGCTTTGGCACCCTTCCGCCAAAAAGCCACAACGGTGCCTTGTTTTGGCAAAAAAACGCCGGGATTATGCAGCGGGAGAGGGCGCTTTGGGGGTCAAAGGCTCCTTTTATCCACAGGTTGGGTGTGTTTTCCCCCCGCCTCCAGCAAATGGGAGGGACGCGGGGCCAAATGTAAAACCATGCATGGAAGATGCAGCAGTGAAAGATGCAGCAGTAAAAGATGCAGCAGCATTGGAAGGTGCAGCAGGATTGGAAGACGATGCGGCACTAAAAGATGCAGCATTGGAGGATGCAGCAGTAAAAGATGCAGCAGCATTGGGAAGATGCAGCATGGGAGAGATGCAGCACGGGAGAGATGCAGCAGCATGGAAAAGATGCAGCAGCATGGAAAAGATGCGGCACGGGATGATGCAGCACGGGAAGATGCAGCACAGGGAAGATGCAGCACAGGGAGACGCAGAATGGAGAGGCGCAGAACGGGGAGATGCAGCACTGGAGGATGCAGCAGCATTGGAGGATGAAGGATTGGAGGATGCAGCATGGGAGGATGCAGCGTGGGAGGATGCAGCGTGGGAGGATGCAGCAGTAAAACACACAGCACTAAAGTTGCAGCAGCTCTGGAGGATGCAGCAGCAAAAGATGCAGCAGCGTTGGAGGATGCAGTAGTAAAAGACGCGTTTCAGCCCAGGCACCCGGCATTGCACATCTCCGCTAGAACATGCTCCGGCCCCAGCCGCCGCCTCCCCCGACACCGTCCGGCAATGCAAACAGTGGCATAACCAGGATGCCGCGCCGGGGTGGGCACCCGTCCTCGCCGCGGCCCCTTCCAGCCGGATGGGGAGGGAGGCGGACGGTGAGCGGAGCTGGCAGCCGCCGCTTTCATCTCCCGCCCGGCGGATCAAACACGCCAGTACGAATTAGCGGCGCGGGCGGAGGCGAGCGAGAGGGACGAGGTTTTTCCCACAAAGGCAGGCGCTGCCTGCTTAGCGCTGGGCAAACCCAGGGAGAGAAAAAAAAAAAGCCCTGAGCTCTCCACAATAAAGCGCCGCGTGTAAAAAAAGTAAATAAAGATGGGGGGGTGCCTCGCGGTGCCCTGTAAATCTGAGGCCGGTGGTTTCGGCAGGCGAAAGCCTCACCTCGCGCATCCAGAGGCTGAAGGGCCGCTGCCAGGAGGCCTTCTTCTCCAGATGCAGGTAGGCGTTGAAGAGGATCAGGTAGATGTAGCGCTCCAGGTACTGCAGGCTCCTCAGCCGCAGCGTCCGCATCCCCTTCTCGTCCTTGCCCGACTTCCCCTGGAAGGAGAAAGACTCTGTGGGCTGAGGCTGTTCCCGCATTCCCGGTTGGCATTCATGGCCCCGTTCTCCATCCCATGTGAGATCTCCATCCTACCACCCTGGCTTCCCGCCGCGGAGGCTCTGGGGACAAAAATATGCCGCTGCCACCAGGGCTTGGCGGTCCGGGCTCTCATCTCGTGGTTTCCATCAGATAAAAACTTCCCCTTCACTGTCCAACCCCCCCAAAATAGAGGAGGGAGTGCTTAAACGCGTGCCCGGGGGTCTGGAATAGATGCCCGGGTGCAAACCGTACCCGAAAGGGTGAGCTCCTGGGCTGCAAAGCGTTTCTCCAGGGGAAAAAAAAATTAAAAAAAAATTTAAAAGGGTCCCTTTCCAACATCCCCTGGTCAGATTCAGCCTCCGCTGCCGGAGGAGGAGAGACCACGGCAGCCACCCAGTGCCCCGCTCCGAGGCTGGGGACCGTCACACCTCCTATTATTGTATTATTTTATATATATAAAATAATATATACTATTATTACAGCCGTTATTTTAAGGACAGATGAGCCCTGCAGCAATGTCCCTGCCAGGAATTAATAAATAATTGATAATCAATAAGGAATAAAGAGCCAGCCGGCGTAAAAAAAATCCCCAAAAGCGGCAATTCCTCGCTCTGGTGCCAGCACCAACCTGCTCCCAGAGGGACAAGCCCGCTCCACTTTCTCTAGGTCCTATTAACCTATTATTTATCATTTTATTATCTTATCCTATTTACTTTTTATTTTATAGTCCTATTTTTATCATTTTGTTATCTTATCCTATTTACTTTTTATTTTATTGTCCTATTACTTATCATTGTATTATCTTATCCTATTTAATTTTTATTTTATCATCCTATTATTTATCATTTCATTACCTTATCCTATTTAAATTTTATTATATCATCCTATTATTTATCATTTCGTTCTCCTATTATTTATTATTTTCCCATACCCTCCTATTTTTTCCCTCCCACTTAGGGGCGGGAAGGTGTAGGAACAAACCCAACCAAGGACCAGAGCGCCTTTTCCTTCCCTCCTGCTCGCCCTTTCCCTGGGAATCATCTCCCGGCACACTCCAAAACGGCAAAGCCTGGGAAGCCTGCCTAGGGCTATGCAATTCCTGGAGCTGCCCATCATTGGGGGAAAAAAAAAAAAAAAAATTCGAAATAAAAATTGAAAAACATTTGCGTGTGCATCCCTCCAGCCCAGCGAAATCCGACGGGATGGATGAGGGAAATGCAAAAGGCAGGCGGCGACGAAAGGCTCGTCCTTGGGCAGAGCGTGCTGGGGGAGCGGATGACTCCCTCCTTATCTCGCTTCCCACCCGGGGCCAGTGGGATACGGTTGGTCCGGAAACAGGATACGGCCCAGGAACACCCACGCACTGGGCATGGAGAGCCAAGCGCCGGGATAAAGGGGCGAGGAGATCGTGGGAATTGTCTTCCAAAGAAAGAGTTAAAAAACCCCAAATCTAAAAAAATTCTATTTTCTTCCTTTCATCAGCTGCACAGAAGCTCCCAGGTAAAACCAAGCTGTGGCTGGCTGTGGGACGATGGCTCCTGCGTGGGCATGGATGGGTCCCCTCCCGAAAATGGGGTCCCCTCTCCAGCTCGGAGGAGCCTTCGGGGCTGGGAATGGAATGGGATGGACCGGCCCTGCCCTCTGCCGGCTGCATGGCACTGGAGGGCTGGGATGCAGGATGGGATTGCGGGATGCTGGGTGGGATGTGGGAAGGTGCCAGATGGGTGGGATGCAGGATGCCGGGTGGGATGCGGGATGCGGGACGGTGCCAGATGGGCGGGATGCAGGATGGCACCAGACAGGCAGGATGCTAGCTGGGATGCAGGATGGCGCAGGATGTGGGACCGCACCAGGCAGGTGGGATGCTGGCCAGGATGCAGGATGGCACCGGGCAGGTGTGACACAGGACAGCACGGGGTGCAAGACAGCACTGGGTCACCCAGACCAAAAGAGCCCTGGCACCTCTCCAGTGATGTGCCGGAAAGCTTCTGCCCAAGAAACCAGCCAGCTTCAGCGGGGCTGGTCCTGGAGCCTGGCTGCAGCCTCCGGGATCGGATCCCATGCCGCCGGGGAAGAGAAGGCGCACGGGGGCGGCTCACCTGCCGGTAGGTGCAGATGATGATCTCTCGGAGGTGGTAGTGCATGGGTGTCATGGTCTCGCTGACGGTGTCCAGGGCCATGTCCACTTCCTTCTTCATCCGGTGACCGTCGGGCAGGAGCTGGACCACCTTCATCACCACCTGAGATGGAGATGATGGAGATGATGGTGCTCCACCGAGTGCCTCCTCACCTCCACCTGACTGCTCCTTCCCTGCCCAGGGAGAGGACCTGGCCTCTCCAAAAACCCCGCTGTGGCTAGGGAAGCAAGGTGTAGGCTTGGAAGGGGGACCCCTAAACCAGAGTCAGGCCCAAGGACTCACCTCGAACTCCCCTTTGGTGTACTTGGCGTCAGGCACGCTGACGATTTCCTCCTCGCTCATCTCGGGGATGCCCTGGGGTGGTCAGAGAGGGTCGGGACATTAGGGGCTGCAGGGCACCCTCTCCACTGCCCACCAGCAGAAATGTAGACCCTGAACCCAACCCACCAGGACCCCCGGCATCCTCCACATCTCCCCAGCAGCCCCAGCTCCAGCCCGACCCCGGTACTCACGTTGAAGTGCCAGAGGGTGAGGACAGCGATGACCATGGCCGTGGTGGTCCTGCCCTGGCCGCTGGAGCAGTTGAAGACGAAGGCTGCCTGCGAGTCCTCGGCCAGGGCACTCTTCATGGCCTCCAGCAGCCGGTCAAAATCCTGCCAGGAGCAACGTCGGGGTTATTTTTTTTGATGGGTGCAGCCCATCTCCCCCGTAGCAGCAGGAGGCGGCGGCGCCGTCCTGACCCCAGGGTACCTGCTCCTTGGGAGCGCAGAAGTCGGGGATGGGGATGCGGCGGTAGGTGAGCCCCTGACAGGTGTTCTTCTGCTGGCTGAATATCTCCTGCGTGGTCAGGCAGCTCTTGAACATCTTCATCTGTTTCTCCGCCTCCAGGTAGACCTCCAGCCACTTCTGGCACTTCAGCAGGTCGCCCTTCAGAGTAGCCTCCAGTTTCTGCAGAGGACCGAGAAAACCTCACTGTAAGACTTGCTCCTCTTAAATTTTTCAGGATTTTAATTACTTTGGGGTTTGGTTTTTTTTTTAAATGCAGGCTGACACTCCTCTCAAACACCCCGCAGCCAGCGCAAAACCCTGCACCAAGTCCCGGCCACCGCTTCTCCCATGACCACAGTCCCCACCGTGCTCAATGGGAACTCTCAGGAGCATCATCTCCCCAACTGCCCCGGGGCAGCTCCTCCACGCTGCCGCCGGCAGCCACGCTCCTCTGCTGCCTGTCTCCTCTGGAAACCCAGCTGGGAACGTCCGCTCTCCTTTCCCCGACTGCCTTTTATCCTAGTAAATTCTTCGGGGGAGGACCTCCGCCTCGCTCTGCCCGAGGCGGAAACCCCCAGCACACCCGGCGTCTCCACGGCGGGCAGGAGCTCACCTCCAGCTGCTGGGGCGAGGCGACGGGCACGGGGATCGGCTCCTCCAGGTGCCCCGGCTCCCGTAGCGTATAGATCTGCTCGTTCCCCTCCAAGACAACTTCTTCCCGGAGGTTGATCCAGAGGACGCGGGCGTGCTTCCTCTTGGCATCCGTCAGGTACCGCAGGACGCTCCCCAGGGTCTAGGGGAAGGGGGTGGGTGAGGGTGAGGGGAGGGTTAGGAGCTCGCCCGCCCACCCGCTGCAGTGTGCAGGCACCCCTCACCTTGGAGCTGGGCTGCGCCGTCCCGTAAACGGGCATCTTGGGCACCCGTCGGAAGTTGGCCACGCTCATCTCCTTGGCGGTGCTGAGTACGTCCGGGCAGAAGCGTTCGTCCGCCACCTGCAACAGAGTGAAGCCTGGGCAAGGGGTTCGCGTCCCCTCCCACTGCGCCACAACCTGGTCCCAGCTCAGGAGAAGTCTCCAAACCCTTCCAACACCAGCAAGCTGGGGCTCAAAGCCGCACGGCCACGTTTCGGAGGCGGGACATGCTCTTCTTGCACCAAAGCGGCAGTGAGCCACCAACAGCCTTGCCCTCCTTCGCCCCATCGTGGCTGAGGAGCACTGAGAAAGCTCACGTCCTGGGATGCTCCAGCATCCCAGGGTCCACGGGGTTGGACGCATCTGTGCACACAGGGGGTCACGTGCCCATCCTTGCAGAGGATGTGGGCAGGATGTGGACTGGAGACCCCAAAAAGTACCTAGAGACCCCCAACATGCCCATCCTTGCAGAGGATGCGGGCAGGATGTGGAACGGAGATGCCCAACATGGACCTGAGACCCCAACATGGACCTGGAGACCTCCAACAGAGACCTGGAGACCCCCAACATGGACTTGGAGATCCCCAACACGGACCTGGAGACCTCCAACATGGACCTGAAACCCCTAACATGGATTTGAGACCCCCAACACGGATCTGGAGACCTCCAGACCTGCCCTACAACAGGGGAAACCCCCTGTTTCTCCTACCCCCAAAACCTCTTTGAGATTGAGCATTCCAGGAAGGCGCCGTTCCGACCAGCCCCATCCCAGCATCCAGGACGGAGCACTCACCAGCACCCGCGTCCCCTTGGTGACGATATCCCCGGTGAGGGTGAGCTCGGAGGCGTTCATCTCCGCCTGCAGCCGGTACAGCTCCGGGTGCCGACACATCCACCTGCTGAAGCTGAGGGCAAAGCCCAGGGGGTACTGCCGGCGGGGGGGGCCGGAGGGGGGGACGCGCCGTCAGCCTGGGCTCACGCGCATCCCACCGAAAAAAAAAACCCTGCGTTTGCTTGGGAAACTCGGAGCTGGAGACCCCTTCCCTCCCGTTACACAGAGAAATAATGAAAAAAAAAAAGAGCAAAAGAGGGGTTTTTGGGTTGGGGGGGGGTTATTTTATTTTTTTTACCTGCTCGTGAAGGTAGTAGTTGAAAGCAATCAAGTAGAAGTAGCGCTCCAGGCTCTGCAGGGTCCTCTGCAGGAAATATTCTTTGGTGCTGCTGCCCTGAAAGCAAAGGCCGGTAGGATTCGTGACGCCCCACGCCCACCGCTCCCCCAGCCCCGAGCCGAAAAAATCCCTGCGCACGCCTGCTTGCGGCCGGCTTGGAAGAGGCGAGAAAGAACCTAACAGGCCCGAGGTATACATATATATTTTTTTTATGCAGCAGGTTTTGGGGAGAAAAGGGGCAGAAATACCATTTAAGCCCCTCAGAAGGGATTTTAATGCCTTCACCAAGCTGCTTGTCCGAAAAGAACCCACTTCCGTAGGAGAAGGTGAGCGGGGAAACCGTAAGACCCACTCTGGAATAATTTTTCCTGCTTTTTTTTTTTTCTTCTTTAAATGCAACGTTTCACGTTTTCCATACACAACGATGCGTACGGACATAGATTTGTGTTGCGGCTCGAACAAGACCAGGGACGCGGCGGGAGCGGGTCCAACCAGACCCAATGGGACAATTCCGTTATCCAGACGCTAACAGGAGGCTGGAACGTGAGGGAAGAGGGGGGATTGCTTGATGCAAGGTCCTCCCCCCACCCCAACCACCTCCGCGGCCCCGCGACGCTCGGGCGGTGACATCCATGAGCGTCCCCTCATTCCACCCAGGATCCGATGGAAAATCCTACGGGATGGGGCTTTACAGGGCAGGTTTGGGGTGGTTTTTCGATGGCCGAGCATCAGCCCTTCTCCCCTCCTCATCCTCCTCGGCTCTCAGCAGATTTTCCTGGCCGCTCGCCATTGTTTAAACCTGTTCTCGCTCCGCGCGGCCTTCAAATAAACACAGCCTGCCCGCTAATTTACGGCAACCCCCCCCGCCCCGGCCCGTTCGGGTTCCCCGGCGTCGAGGATGACACAGAGCAGCCTTCCTCAGCGGGCAACGGCTCGGAGGCAGGGGTGGAAAAATCCCCTGTCCCCCTGCCCAAGCTTCACCCGCCGCACACGAGAGCGGCACCAAACAGACCCAAATTTGCCCAAAAAGGGGGTGGCAAAAGAATAAAGGACTTACTGTCAAATCCCAGCCCGCTCCATTTTATGGCTCAAACAATTGGGGGAAAAAAATAAATTTAAAAAAAAGAGAGAGAAGCTCCACAACCTTCCAGGTTTCACGTCCCTGGGAAATTTCCAGCTCACAGGAAGCTTCGGATTCCCAGAATTTACATTCTTCTGGCCCTCATGTGAAAACAGCGCGATAAATCACCCCGCGCGGGCGGCGTGCGTCCCAGCGCTCCCCCTCCTCAGCGTACCTGGATCTGATAGTCCTCCCCGATCCCTTCCAGCTTCTTCTTGTACTCGTAGATGGCCTCCTTCATGTCATGCATCTCCGAGCAGGCGGCAACGGCACCGTCAACCTTGGCGGGAGCAAGTGGAAAATTGCTCAGCGAGCCCCGGGTGGAGAGGGGGGGACCCATCAGTGCCCACCGGCAAGGGCACCCCCTCACCTCCTCAACGATCTGCTGGCCTTTGGGGACCATCTCGATGAAGGTCTGGATGACCCGAAGCCTGTCCCTGGCTGGTTTTGGAGGATGGAGGAGGCTGGGTGGGGGGAAGAAGAGGGAGATCAAACTGGCCCCAGGGGCACAGGCATCCCACCCCGTTCCCGGCCCCGGGGGCTGCCCAGCTTACTCGAGCTTCTGGGTGGCTCCTCGGTGATGGTGGTGGAGGACGAGCGTGCCCATGGCCATGGCCAGGTTGGTCCTGCCCACGCCGGTCTGGCACCCGAAAAGCAGCACCGGTGGGGGTCTGCCGGGGTCCCGCAGCAGCAGGCTGGGGCTCTCCTAGGATTGGGGGTGGAAAAAGAGATGGGGAGGCATCCAGGAGAGCCGGGTCTACCACCACCACGCCGTCCTCCAGCATGGCCAACAGGAACGGGAACGGGATGCAACTGCGGGCAGCACCAAGCCAAAACCAGAGAAGACGCCCTCAGGGAGCCACGCTCCCCTGCACAGCATCGGGAGCAAATCCCGAAACAACATGGGCCCGCAGACGGGGCGCTTTGGCTCGGCTCACCCTGAGGCAGCAGATGAAGGCGTCAAACTGCTCCTCCAAAGGGGCTCCCTCGGCGGGCAGGGGCAGCCGGTGGTACCTGCCGGGCACAGGGACAACCCTCATTAGGAGGACGGGGCCGTGGCGTCACGGGGAATTTGTCCCCACCATGGAAAGGCAGTCCAGCCTGACAAGGAGGAGGAGGAGGAAGGGCAGCACCTGTAGGAAGGCAGGAGGAAGACGGGCCGGCGGTAGACCTCCTCCGTCACCTGGATGTCCTCCTCACGCTGCACCCGCACGGTGTGGGGCTCGTCCCGCAAGCGCTCGACGTCGTTGTAGACGTAGTAGGCGCCCTCGCTCAGCTGCGCAAAGTCGTGGATCTACGGGACGGTCGGGACCACCATCAAAACCACCACCTCCGACGACCCTCCTTCTCCCACCTTTGAGGTGGGGATGGTGGTGCGGACACCGCTGGGCTGATGACCCCCATCCCGCCCCACACCTCACCTCCTTGCGGATGGCCAGCTCCAGGCTCTCGGCCGGCGGTCCCCGCTGCAGGTTCTCATGAAGATTCTCCTTGCCCCGGGGGGTGTAGGACACAAAGTCCCCCTCTGACCGCAGGAAGACCACGGGCTCCTCACGGACACAGAAGAAGACGCACTCCTGGAAAAAGAGGGAATTAAGGCTGCCCAGAAGCTCTCCTGCCTTTTTCCACCCTGATTTCCACCCTCCCACCAACCTTGTGGCCTTCTCTCTGCAGCTTCTGCAGCACGAGCTTGAAGCCGTTGAGGCTGGGTTGCCCCATGCCGAAGACGGCGTAACCTCCTCCGGCTTGCCGGAAATTGGGAGCGCCGCAGCTGCCGGTAGTGTTCAAGACGTCCAATTTGCCGTAAACATCCCTGACCATGAAATATTTCCCCTGGAAAACAAGACGGGCAGAGAGGAGATCGGGAATGAGTGGACTTGAGCAAGGAGGCTTGAAGGTAGGTGGGAAGAAGAGTGGCTTTGTCTTGGTGGTTTTCAAAATTAGACCCAAAAAAAAAAAAGACGAGATCACCAAACCCCAAAGTTGAAGTAGGTTTGGCACGGGGCGGCGGCGACGCTCACCTGCACGAGGTAGTGTTCCATACCGGCCTCGGAAATGCGTCCCACCGTGTAGTTGGCCTTCAGGAGGTCGTCGTGGATCTGAAACTCCTCCCTGCAGTTGTACCTGCCAAAGCCACGTGCAGGAAAAAAAAAAAATAATGGCAT
>WHYT01014275.1:12546-52692 GCA_009806455.1 Tetrax tetrax
GCAGTTGGTGGGGGTAAGAATGGAAAATGTGTGTGAAGAGCCAGGGCTGTCAGAGTCCAGTGGATGGGAAAGGAAGGTACTGGTGGCTTTAGACTCTCAGCGTGTTGCAAAGCGTTTGCGTGAGCGTAGTCTTCGGAGCTGCGTGATATTTTGCACGACAGGAAAGTTTTAAACAAATTTACAATGAAAAGAGAGCGAACTTTCAGCATCTGTGTTTAATATGTGCAGCCACGGGGAGGCTGACAGACCGCTCTTAGCTCGGCCCTTTAAACGGAGGGGGGAAATATTTACAGTCATTGGGCATTATATACGTAGAGATTATTAATAAAATTAATTACTTGGGGAAATTCTTCTCTAGAAGCTGCGTCCTCTCTTCCTTGGCGTTGAAAAACAGGCGGCGGGGTTCCGGTGATAATGCCCCCCCTCACGGCTCGCGCAGGCCGTGGTGAAAGGTGGGGAAACCGCCCGCAGAAATAAGTCAGAATTTAGTTTAAATGTTCAAACTGCAGCTCGCGCTCGGTGGCGTGCCGTCCTTCCCTGACAGGCTGCGCAGCCGAAGCAGGTCACCTCGGCAACCCGGGAGAGGGTGCGTAAAGCACCGCTCTGTTTACAGGTGAACTTCCCGAAAAAGAAACCCGCAAAACCTCTCCGCTCCCTCGTCTCTCCAAGGGTTAGGTGAGGCACCGCACCGTTCACCGGGCTTATTTAACCGAAAAAGACTTAACTTGTGCCAATGTAAGCAAGTCTGGTGGTGTTAAACTCTCCTGCTAGGAGTGAAGAGAGAGTAGTATCCACTAACGGGGAGGAAATGTGAGGAGGGATTAAAAAAAAAGTGGCTGGCCTTCCTTGCGTTACTCCACAGGTTTTAATGTTAACTGGGAGCGTTAGGACACTTGTAGTGCTGGCTGGATAAATATAGATTTGATCAGCTTAACTGCAAACGTTTACTTTAATGAATGTGTGATTTCAAACACTTGAAAATGCGTTCTTTTCTCTGTGCTGTGTTGGGTTTTTTGGGGTTTTTTTTTTAGTTAATTTCTGTAATGCTTCTTGGAGAAGGTTCCTATGGCGATGAAAGCGCTGAGCTGGCACTGCATGGGAAGTTCAAACCCCAAAAAACCTCTCACCTACTTAAAAAATAAATCTCTTCGGCGTACCTGAGACACCGAAAGCGAGACGGTTCGCAAATACAAAGCCACGTGCGCTCTTCAGACCAAGGCCTTGTACAGAAAAATGCATTGAAGAGCTGTAGCAGGCCCATCTCGTTAAGTCACAGCTCTGACTGGTTTCTGTGGCCGTTTTCTGAAGCTTTGTCACTGCTGAGATGCCAGGAGTTGCGACAGAGCCCTTCCCAGGAGAGCGGGGCTGGAAGTGGGGCTCTGGAGGTGACGATCTTCCAGCCCTTTCTCTCCGGGGTCGGACTGCTGGCTCAATTGTGGGTGTGCTTGCGGATTTACAAGCGAGGACCCACAGTTTTCCTGTGCTGCCTCTGCTTATCTTTCTGGCCTTAATTAGAGGTAACGTGGGGAGGGCAAGCGGGGATTGATTCTGGAACGGGCTGGGACACAGAGCTGTCCAGGACGTTGCTTGTTGCAGCGGTGACTCCGCGAAACCCGCCCTGCCTTTTGAGAGACGGCGACGGAGGGGGGGGGGGGGGGGGAGGGGGGGGGGGGGGGGGCCTTTTGGTGACACACGCGCTTGTTGTGGAAGATTGCTTCAAAGGAAATATCTTCGATGCCTCTTTTGTTGTTTCGGAGCAGCTGAAAATTGTTCTCAGGGTTCTGGATATCGATGTGTTCAGTCAGAGCTAAGCATCGTGATGTCTGAGATCAGCAGCTTTCCCGGTGAGCGTAGTTTTAAGTTGGGAAACCAGTGCTTCACAGGTTGTGGTGTACCAGATTTTCTTCGAGTGGGTTGACTCCATTAGCTGGGTCTCTGGGGGTTTTGAAAGGAAGCTTTGCATTTCTGCGAGTTTCCTAAAAATTATCAAGGGTGCAAAGGCTTGACCTCTTCCCACCCCATCCGCCTGCCCCGCAGTCTCCCTGGTTTTGGGGTGGGGGTGCGGAGGAGAGGCCAGCAAGTGACGTGAAGGAAGACACAACCGTTTTGATGCTCTCCCTCTGCATGCAGAGCAAGTTGTTCCTAATTGACGCTACCAAATCGCAAGATTCTCTTCCACTCGTGAAAGGGCACGTTGTACCACGAGGGGAAAGTGTTTCCAAGGAGGAAACCGAAGCGTGAGGTGAAGCGGTTTCACGGCGCGATGCTGGCCCGCACAGCGGGCTCCCTGGAAATAGCGAAGGCTTGGATGAGGCTTTCAACAACACACACAGCCGCCCTCCCTCCCTCCCCCTCAGTCCTGTTTAAAGGTTGATTTGCAGAAGAACAGCGCAGTGTCACTTCCTTCCCGTGCCCCAAAGCAGAAATTCCTCTCTCCTTAATAAAATTAATATCTGGAGTGCTCCAGAAACTTTATTTCTTTTCAGAGCGTGGTGTTTAAATGCGCGTGTTGAGAAGCCACGGGCTCCTTGGGAAAAGGAACAAGCCTTCTAGCCTGGCTTCCTGGCACGTGGGGCCGTGTTCCTCTAAACAAAGCCCTTTGATATCGGCGCTTTCTGCGCCTTGGGACTTTTCCTCGGGAGAATGGAAGGGGCACGGAGGTGTCCGAGCGATCCGAAATGGAGCGGAGAGGAGACGGGGAAGCTCTGTGGTCCCAGCGTGGAGGACGAAGTGCGAGGGAGGCCAAGCCGCCGTTGATTTTGAGTGCATCTCATCAGCTGCCTTGACTTCATCGCACAGGGCCCGACTTCCTGGCAGAGACCTTCGGGATTCACGTACGCTACCCTCAGCCTCTGCCTTTTAAATGTCTGTTTCCATACCCGAGTCTCTGGTCTCATTTTTTTTTTTTTTTTCCTGAAACGTCAGAGGAATCCTCGTGTTTCGGCGCCGTAGTGTTGAAGGGGGGTGTGCTCGCGCGGCTGTTGTTGTTGGCCCCTTCAACCGCCGAGCTGGATGCTTATTCCGTATTTTGGCCACCTCTGGGAAACACTGTGGGCTGCTGAGGAGGAAACCAGCAATGCCAGCTGCTCGGAGGAAAACAAATCGGTCGTTAAGAGAGGCTAGCAGTATTACTGTGGTAAAAGGGGGGTTGTTTTTGTTTTTGTTTTTTCTTTAAGAAATACCAGGAATTTTGGAGCGTGTTTTTGGAGAGGTAGAGCTGTCGCTGTCAGCAGAGGTGGCTGGGCTGTTGCACGGCTCCGCTTTTAGCTGCGAGCGAAGCACCGGCCAACCCTGGAAGCCCTGCTTAGATTAAACTGCTGGTGGGTTGAAATCAGACTTCAAGAACTGTAAAACCCTTGTTAAACCCAGATGTATCTACGATGTTGAAAAGAAATATTTTTTTCTTTCCTTTCCTCCTGTGGGGTTGTATTTTCTCAGATGAGGTGAGACGTGAAAACGGGCGCTGCGGCACAGAAGCTTGCTGTAGTACGGCTCTCCTTTGCTTCTCGAGCAATATCCTCGTGGTCTTGGCGAAGCTGAGGTTTGATGGCCTCACAGCTTAAGCCCCGATTTGTTAAACCTGACTTCAGTTCTTTGCTTTGTCCCACCAGTCCTGGCAGCGTTTCATCCATGAGCAGCGCTGTGTCGGTGTGCTGCTTTGCTGTGGTTTGGGCACCGCAGCAATAGGCGCTTTTTGGGGTTTTTTTTTTTCAGTCCCCTCCACTTTGATAAAGCAGAAGAGGTTTTTCTACTTTCAAGGCACTCTGTGCAACTTGGTTTGCAAAGACTGCGGTGGAGATCCTCTGACTGGAGCCTCTGTTTTGGTTGTAGTCTAGCAGTTGGTTAGCAGCAAACTTAAAAAACCACAACCGTTACAGTGAGTACAGCGCTGGCTTATTTCAGAAATGTGAAAAAAAAACGCCTTATACCTTGCTAAAAAAATCTGCTTCTGGTGTAAATCGGGCTCTGTTAACCTAGAAGAACGTCGAGGGCAGCTCTCGTGGCAGTTACGCCACGGTTTCGGTTTAAGCCGTGCCCAACAAGCTTTGAAAGTGTGTGGAGAGGAGAAGAGGGGCGTCCGCGCTGCCTGGCTGTGGGCAGGGGGTCAGGGCTCAGCCTGCCCGCGCAGCCGGGAGATGGTTCGGGGCGTTGGGGTTGCGACGAGCCGGGGCTGTTTGCTTTGATTGTGGAAAAAACCCATAATGCCTAACAGGCTTGGGCCTGCCGTCCGACTTGCGAGGACAGCACGTTCAAGCTCTCCGCTCCTTTCTTCCCCATAGGCCAAAAGGGGCTTAGGTTCACATCTCAAGGTAGATTTTTTTTTTTTTTTAATTTTCTCAAATGTCTTATCTGTGTAGAACCTCCTTGTAGACGCAGTACTGGATTATTGGGTGGCCTGATCTCTGAAGGCTCACCAGTTCCACACTTGAGAGCATTACCTGCTTATGTCACCTCTTAGAAAGCATTAATGAGCTTTCCTACTGCTTATGCAACGATTCTGTGTGTCAAACACAAGGTTTTTAGCTCCAGGCAAGACTGCTATTGGGCTTAAGGGAGGTAGGTCATTTTGGGGAAGAACCGATGTTCTTTTGTTCCGGGTGTGCGGCCAATGGGTTGGTAGTGCCAAAGAATGGAAATGATTGTCTGAATATGGTTTTCAAGATGGGTCTTGGTGAATTCTTTGTCTCTTAGATTGGGAAATAAGCCCTCTGCCCTCTTGGAGAGGTGGTGTTAATTATTAGGCAAACTCCCAACTCTTCTCCTCCTCCTCTACGTACGGCCGCAGCTGGCGTCTGAGGGGTTCAGCCCTTACCCACATCGCAGCAGGCTCCTCCTCTCTCTAAAAAGGAGCCCGCGTCTTTGAGTTTAGCGATCTAAGCTTCCGAGCTTATGGAAACAGCGTGCGCTCAAAGCTTGAAACGAGCCCTCGGCGGAGGCTCTGGAGGGACGGTGGATGAAAGGGCTGGAAACACACATTGCGCAAAACGCTGCAACACGGTCGCTCTTAATGGGAGCTGTCTGTGGAGAGCAGTCCGCGCTCCGAACTAGAGGGGGATTTGACGTAACACTGGTTTATTTTCTTTTTTCTCTCTCCCGTTTAGAAATGGCATCAGATGTTTCTTCTCTGGGTGCGGCCGTCGGCTCTGGGAACCCTGGACCGGGTGCGCAGGCTGGAGGAACCATCGTGCAGAGAGCCAACAAGAGGCGTCCCGGGTGAGCATGTGCTCTGTGTGGCTGTGGTTCCTACGTTTTTTTCAGGGAGGGGTGTGTGTGTGTGAAGCCTATTTTTGAGGAAGCATCGTTCTCTTGAAGGAGTGGTCAGCCTTGCGGTGAGGACACTTGTCTGCTTCTAAGCAGAGCTGCCCAGTTCCGTCAGGAGCTCTGGATCCAGTCCTTTGACTTTGTAGCCGTCGTGCCTATTAAAGCCGGGTTCTGTAGGATGTGTAAAAAGAGGGGATCAAAAGGCTGAGTTGCACCTCACAGGAGAAGAGGGTTGCTCCCCAAGGACTGAGTGTGGAGCGGGAGGCTCTGAAGCAGTGAGACAAGCCAGCTGCTGGAGGAGAGGTGGAGAATGTGAACGTCAGGGCCTCACTCAGACCTTTGCAGCTGTGCCCCCTCTGGGAGAGGGTGGGGGGAAGCTGCAATGTGCTTGTGATAGGCTTTTTGTTTGCTAAAAATGCCTCTGCAAATTAAAAGGATACTGAGCTCTTAAAATTTCTGGCACAAGAAATTTCCTCTTAATTTTCCAAGCTATTTAAAATTTCTCCCTGCCCTGCCCCAGTCACTCCATTTGCTGATGCTCCCACTCCCCTGCAGCTCCTCCCACGCTGTCTGCTGCTTGTTCCTCGCGCTTCATTTACAAACACCGCGCTGCCGTGCTGCACCTACATGCCAGTTTTCCATCCTGGAAGGAAGCGCAGTGAAAAGCTTTTCCTCTGTCCTCCCACATAGGCTTGTTAGAAATGTTTTGTTTTGTTTTTTTTTTACCCTGTTACAGCAAACACAGTGACGTTGTCTGCTGTTGAACTAAGGACGCTAACTATGCAGATCACCAGATTGAACTTTAACTCAAGTATTTTGCCCTCCTCTTTTTTTTTTTCTTTTTTTTTTTTTCCTCTCCCTAAATGCCACCGGTCCAAGCTTTTGAGTTGGGAATGCTCCACTTGTAAGCTGTTGATCGGTCCCTTGAGCGGTTGTGGCAGCCTGGTGGGCTTCAGGTGGCTGTTGGCAGATCCAGAGCGTTTGGAGCAGGAGGCCGTGATGCAGTGCGTGCTCCAAGTGGACTTTCTCTCTTTTGGACTGTTTCCTGGCTCTGTTTTGGATAGCCTGGTTTAACACTTTGTGGGTTGTTTCACGTTAGCCCCTGGGATTACTTAAATCTTCCTTTCAAGAATCGTCTGCATCCTTGTAGGGACAGATGGAAAAGCAACCTGTAAAGGATAAACTGCTTGGTTAGTAATTGACTTCTTGCTTCTGTTTTTCAGGCTTGATTTTGATGATGATGGAGAAGGGAACAGTAAATTCCTCAGGTGAGGGAGAGCATAGCTCCTGGGAGTTTCTGTTGTGTGGTCTGGGTGTCTGTGCATTCCCCCCAGAGCAGGAGCTTGCTGCTCGCGTGGCTTTTCCTCTCCAGCAGCGCGGAGGGAAGTGGGAGGAGTCCGAAGGAGGCAGTGCTCCGCTTCCCTGAGCTCTTCCCTTTCTCCTAGTCAGCAGTATTCCTCCATCTCTGCAGCTGACGCCAAAGCAAAGCTGCTGTGCACATGGGGCCTGTGAGCCCAGGGCTGCGAGGGGATCCCGTTACTGGTGTGGACGCCATCTCCATCTCAAATATCCCCTGGCCAGCCCCGCGGCGAGAGGAGGTCCGCTGAAGAAGCGAGCCTCGCGAGCCCTGGGTTGAAGCGGCGTTGCAGAACGCTGTAACGACGTCGCCGTGTTCGATACCAGCATCTCAAAAGATGAAGTAGTTTCCAGGAATGCTCTCAGCAGTCCACTGGTTGTTCTGGGAGCGCTGCCGCTGGCCGTGCCCCCATTTATTGCGGAGAGGGATCTTCTGCCAAATAACTATCGGCACAGGAGTGGGATGCTGAGCCTTTGGTGGTGCCTCAGGCACGCACTGCTTGACTCTCATCTGTTGCGAGGGTGCTGCAGTTGCTGCAGTTACAGAGACATCTCGCTGGCGCGGCTGCAAGTGTCTCCTCTCATGATCCATATGGAACGCAGAAGGGTTGGAACTGTATCTTCCAAGTGCAGTTTAACCTATTTCTTTGTGATTGTGCTTGAATTACTGAGTGTGACGCCTCTGTCCTTGATATGAATGTGAGGTGGAGAACATCATCAAGGTGATAAAATAATTAAGCTGTAGTCTTTTAACTGGGTAAATGAAGCGTATGGTTCTGGCTTGCCTACACGCAGCAGTTTGCCTTTTAAACACCAGGGGCTTTGTGTGATTTATTAAACCTTGTTCTCTGCGTCTTTGGGAAAAAAAGAAGTGTAAACCCTTCAAGAAGTCTTCTTCCTCTCCCCCTTCTAGGTGCGATGATGACCCGATGCCAAATGACAAAGAGAGATTTGCCAGGTAAGAATCTGCAGTGATGCAGTTTTTGAGGCTTTTGGTGCCAAACCACCGTGATGTAAGAGAGGCCCTGCAGCACCCTTCTAACTAGCTGTTAGATTTTTCTCTCTTTGAAGGAAGGTGCACCAAAGGATCCAGACGTTTTCCTTGTTTTCTTGGACTAATTCGGTATGAGTGTGATGAAATAATGTTCCTCTTTTTCAATATCTCTTTCGGCTGGTGCCTTGGACTCTCGTTCTTTTCTCCTGCTCAAGAAACTTGCAGAGAGACAAGTTTCATGCTTAGGTCAAGTTTTACTTGAACAGGGTTTCCTGGCAGGTGTTGTGGTTTGTGTTTTTTGGGGGAGTTAGGCAGACGCTTGCTCCATCCATGACGGATCTCCTAGAGATCCGGGTGTCCAGTAACACTACAGGCAATATTTTGGCTCCAGTTTGTCTGCTTGTTGGTGTCTTGAGCATAGCTCTGTACCATCTAGTACTGGAACTGACCTCAGGGATTTTTACCGTTTTCTGAAGCCCACAGAACTCAATTTACGTATTTAATACATTTATTTTGTGTTGCTGTGTAATGTTTTTGTCCAAGTAAGGTTCTTTTTTTGATATGTTCAGTGTAAATTCCGCAGTGCGGAGGCACATCATGCTGTGTCCTGCTAAGAAGAAAAGTGAGCAAATACAGAATAACGGCCAAGACACTGCGCTTAGCGGCTCGTCTTAAGGAGAGGCCTGACTTCAGAAATTCCCGAAATTGGAGTTAAAATGGAAGTGATGGAGGGCAGTGGGGGAAGGAGTGCCCAGCGTGTTGCGTGGAGAAGGCGGAGGGTGAGCAGGGCAGGTCAGGGCGAGGCAGGAACGGTGTTGGGTGCAGGGGCGTTTCCCTGTGATTCCTCTGAGGTCACGCACTGCAGGTCCAGAAAGAAAGGCTTTGCAAAGCGTCTGCTCCGGAATGTTTCAGCCAGAGCTATAAACCTGGGCCGGAGTCTGAATGCAGAGAAGCAAGAAAAAAAATTGCAAAGCCAAAATTTCAGGTCACAGCCGTCTGCCAAGGGGCTAACAGGGACTTCTGGGCTGGGGTTCTCCAGGTTTGACTTGTTCTGAAGCCAAGCACATCAGAAATGTGTTTGCCAGCCCCAATCCTGGTGCAAGTCATAAGCTCTGGGAACTTAAGGTACAGCAGACTGATAGCACATTTCAGTGCTAAGACAATGGAAAATGCCAAAAAAAGCACGTGGTGTAGGCAAGCACTGCAGTGCTGAACAGCTTCGTGGTCCTTCGGGTTAAAAATTCTGCTACCGAACTGCGCAGTGGCGTGCCTGGAGGGGGGTCTTGGCTCCCCGCGACCGCTGTCGTGGTGTGGCCTTTGATCGCCGCGGTTAATACGCGTGGTGGGCGAGGAAGGAGGAGAGCAGTGGTGGGAGCGTGCTGATGCCCCGTAAGAAAAGCACGGCACGGCTCTCCTCTGCATCTCTGCCCCTTGGCCTGCCCGTAGCTCTCGGGTCTGTTTTCCAGAGTTCCTCATTTTCCAGTGCGTTCTTCCCTCCTCTGATGATGCGAGGCGAAACAGAGCACGGTAGTGAACATAACTCTGTATTTTTAAGTACTGCACTAAAACCTGTTTGAAGTGGAAGGTGTGTGAGGGAGCTCAGTGATGGTCCGTGTAGGGCCACTGTGGGAAACTAGGGGGGCTGTTACCTGGGAGAGGGGAGCTGGGGGGGCTGTTACCTGGGAGAGGGGAGCCAGGAGGGGTGTGATGGAGCAGGATGGTGCTGCTCTCCGGGAACCGCTGTTGGCCAGCAGAACACGTACCTGGCCGGCCTTGCCACGTGCGCCGGCCACACGTGCACCAACGCCTGGTCAGTTCTCTGCCACTGGATCTGCTGAGGGGAGAAACAGAGGCGGCTTGGAGCCGAGGGGGAGAAAGGACGCAGAGCTCACCCTACCAAAAACAGGGGACACCCTGAGGGTGCTGCGCCTGCCTCCCTTCTCTGCTCTGACCCCGCTGATCATCACCCTCCTGCTCGGCGGTGTCTCCAGCGTCGTCGGGGTGGTGAGACTCTCACAAAGGGAAAACAGGGCGCTGGTAACAGCTGCTGCTAGGAGCTGCTTATGCAAGGCTGTAACAGAGCAAGAAATACTGTTGTGCTTTTAAATATCATCTGCTGGGTGAGCTTCGTGCGTAGGGATCCTGCGAACCAGTTACGGAAGGGTACCACGGCTGACTGGTGCTAAAACCGCCTCCTGCACTCCGTACATCCACAGCTGCCTTTGAGACGTTCGGCCTTTGAGAGGTTGCGTGCTGCCTCGCTGAACACACGCGGTACCTTCTCCTCTCCTGGCGGTAGCTTTTGGGGGATTATTTGTTTCCCAAGGCAGCCAGACCTCAAGGAGGAAAACTTATCATCAGGCTCTGTCAAACAAGGTTTGCAGACTCCTCTGAAAACGGAAAGCAGGTGGGTGGGGGGTCTGTGTGCCCTTCTGTCGGTGGCGTACGTAACGTCTGCGTGCTGTTCGTTGTGGAGCCATCTCAACCGGGTTCGTCCTGAACGGTGCTTACCTAGCAACGCTGTGAGAATGTGTATGGTTAGCTGTGAATCTTGCACTGTTTGTGGGGGTTTTATCTACTTTTCTGATTTGTTAATACTATCAAAGAGGCTATTGATTTATTTTTTTTTTCTTTAAAGGAAGAGTAGTGTAATGTGACTGGGACCCTCGTTCCCAGTTCTGCCATTAACCTTCTAACCTGTGTAAAACAGAGCTACCCCTTGCCTGTTTTGTCTTGGTAAGCACCTTAAAACTTCAGAACAACTTGATAGGCACCAGTTTAACGGGTAATGTTACAAACTAATGACTGCTTTGTTTTATGGAGTTGCTCCTCTGCAAAACAGACGTGTCTGTAGGCTGGGTTTCCTAGTACATCTTCCCATTTTTTCATTTCTTTAAACTTTTTCCATTTTAGCTTAGATCGCTGATTTTATTTTTAGGTCTGATGATGAACAGAGTTCAGCGGATAAGGAGAGACTTGCCAGGTAGGAGAATGGAGATTTCAAGCATGGACAAGCAGAGTATTTCCTTTCCTTAATGTTTTCTCTAGGCATCCCTTCTCTTCCCCCCCGCCCCCCCCTCCTTCCCTCATCTGCTGCAGTAGAGGATTTGAAACTGAACAGACTTCTGGAAATTGCTGTGTAATTGGAATTGGGAAGGGAGAGGCATTTAGTCCTCTTGTGAGACTGTCTTTGGGGAATACCCAAAAGGATTTGTTTGTCAGAGGCCGCAGGGTAGAGCTGGCTGGGCCATTGTTTTCTGAGTGCTGTGGCTTTGCTAACCTGTGCTAAATACAGTTTCTCTTGCGCTGGATGAAGCTGCCAAATGCTCTGTTCTCACCTTGGTACGGTTTTGTCGCAGGGAATGCTGTTGTACTTTCAAAACAGACGTTAAGAAACCTTCCAGGAAAGATGAGGTCCTGTGCATTACAGAGATTTAGACTTACTGAAAACAAGGGTTTTTTAATTTCCCCGCCCTGGAGTTCCTAGTTGTAACTAATGAGGGACTGGGGCTGAAATGACTGAAGCGGTAATTTCCCAGGCTTTCGTACAGAAACGTAGCCCGAGAAGGTGTGCGCACAGCTGCAGCTGGTTGAGGGGGTGTGTTGCCAGGACTGCGTTTCTCCAGACGACAACCACCGTCTCAAAATGCACCCTTCCCTATTTCCAGCTGCAAAATAAGAACTGCTTAAATCTCTCTCAAGGTTTGTGTTGCATGCCACCCACAGCTCGTTACTGCTGCAGAGCTGAGGGTTGGTAAATCATAAGAATGGCTTGTTCTGTGGCTCGCCAGCTTGCAAACTTGCCCTGTGACTTCTTCGGACTGTCCCACCCTCCACTCATTGTTAAGCAATGCACAGGACTAAAAAGACTGTCCTGGGTGCTGCGAATGCCACAGTTCTGGTCACTTGATTGCTTGCTGGCTAGTTTGAAAACAACGACAACAAAACCAGCCCCCAAACACAGCCTTTCCTAACTGCGGTATCGCATAGCTTAAATATTTGAGGAGATAAGGAAATGGGAGAGGTGGGGCCTGCGAGCACAGCAAACAGCGGTGCTTTTCAGGGACCTCTCCTCCGGTGAAGGCAGTGACCCTTTCCCGCGTCCCACCAGTCAGGTGTTGCTGTCGTGCAGGAGCACTCTTTACAGGAGTAAAGAATATTTGGCAGTGGGGCAAGTAGAATGTCTAGTGGCTTCCCAGTAGCGAAGGTAGCTTCATTTGCACACTTGAGCATACGAGTTTGGAGAAACTGAACTCGAGGTGAGTGTTGAAGTGCTACTTGTCCTGAATATCAGTCTCTTGCAGCAAGGAGGAAGGTCACCGAGTGATTCCGCACACCGGGTAGCAATGAATGCTCCGTTTCTGTCCTTATCCTCCTTAATTCACTTGCCTGTTTATGTTTCTTCAAACCCTTTCATCTCGTTTCACTTCCCACCATGTTCTTCCTTGCATCTAATCCATCCTTCTGTATAGGAAACCTGGCTTTGAAGTTCTGTTTTGAAAAACCCACCTTAGTGACCCAGTTAAACTACACACGCTGGATAAAAAGGACCGAGTCTGAACAGGTCACATTCTGATCTCTGGGGGGGCTGATGGGGGCTGTGCCCTGTGAGCAGACACGCAAAAGCTGTGTGAAGAACCTCTTTAAGGACTGTAGGTGGGCACCGTTTGTCGTGGTGCCTCTTTAAAGGTCTGTGTGCACCACCAACCTGTGTGCCTGATCCGCACTGGCCTTGATCAGACAGAAATCAGGTGTGCATCTGCTCTAAAGCTTTCCCTCCTGCCATGATATTGTAGAAGTCTCTCGATGTAACTGAGATGCTTCTCTAAAAAGCACTGCAAGGTGAGACCCATCTGTTGTAATTCAGGTGCCCAAGTCTCACCCGCAGCCCTGTCCTCCTGGTGTGGTTACTGGAGATGCAGAGGTGTCTGGAAGATGGTGGCGGTGAGGGATTTGATTCATCCTTGGACCAGCAGCGGGTGGGATGAGTGTCTGCACCAGTACTGTGTAAAAGCAGATTTCCTCAGCAGAGTAAGGTGAACCCCACTTTGGGAACAGAGGCCATAGTAAAGGAAGAAATCCTTCAGCTTGCTGGAATGTTGTGGAAATGATGGGGGAAACCTCTTTCTGTGCTAAAATAGCTTAGCCTAGCTTGTTGCCTTCACCAGATACCAGGGAACCGATGTGGTTTAAAGCGAGATTCTTGTCCGCAGCAAAGAAGGTCCAGCTGTAGACTCTCCTCCTTGCACTTGTTCCTGCGTTTCTTTGTGCACGCCCAGCATGTGAGATGCTTGTAGTCCTTCTAACTCCCGATGACCCCGATGCATCTCTGTGTTTTGCACTCTGGCCTTGTGGCGGCGTTGACATGGGGAAAACGGCTGAGGCTTCTGGCCTGTTGGTAACTTTGTCTTCCTCCTCTCCTCCCTGGCTTTTTGTAGGGAAAATCACAGCGAGATTGAACGTAGGCGAAGGAACAAGATGACTGCCTACATCACAGAGCTCTCGGATATGGTGCCCACCTGCAGCGCCCTGGCCCGCAAACCAGACAAGCTCACCATCTTGCGCATGGCTGTCTCTCACATGAAGTCCCTGCGCGGCACAGGCAATACCTCCACTGACGGCACCTACAAGCCCTCCTTTCTCACTGACCAGGTCTTGGCTTGATGCTGCTTTGGGGGAAATAACTGCAGTCAGAGGAGGGGAGGAATTTGGGCACCCAGAGTGGACTTAGAGGACTTTGCCTGCTCGGCTGTGGAGCTAAGAGCATCTCTGTCTGTCTGTGAATGCAGGAACTCAAACACCTGATCCTGGAGGCAGCCGACGGCTTTCTGTTCATAGTGTCCTGCGAGACCGGGAGAGTGGTCTACGTCTCTGATTCTGTGACTCCTGTCCTGAACCAGCCCCAGTCCGAGTGGTTTGGCAGCACCCTGTACGACCAGGTGCACCCGGATGACGTGGGCAAGCTGAGGGAGCAGCTCTCTACCTCGGAGAACGCGCTGACAGGTACAGCAGCCTGGGAGGCATTGGCGGGGGCGGGCGGCGTGAAAGCCTGCAGAGGACTTGGATTAAAACCTTCCCTTTGTAGAAGGAACCAAACCCTGGTGCCTTTCTAACAAGGATCCTGCAGCCCCCCCTGAGAGTGCAGCTAAAGGTACCCCTGGTGATGCTTGTGTCTTGCTAGTTTCCCGATACGTTACCTGGTGCCTGTGTTGGCGAAAGGACTCGCAACAGCGTCTGGGGTGTTTTCTGCTTTCTTTAGGTCGCATCCTAGATCTAAAGACAGGGACTGTCAAGAAGGAGGGCCAGCAGTCCATGAGGATGTGTATGGGTTCACGAAGATCTTTCATCTGCCGAATGAGGTAATGAAGAGATTCCTTGGGGGAAAATCTCATTTGAGCCTGGAGTTGAGCTTGCTCCCTGGCCGCATCGTGCTTTTATTTCAGCTTTTTTTGGCTCATTCTGGCATAGACGTGATAGGACATGGCTGAGCTAACAGTCAAGTTCTTGAGATTTTTCTTTGCCCTGTGCTAAGATAGCTCTCCAGACTGCTGGAGAAGATCCAGTTTCAAGTAACAATTTGTTTTGACCCTATGTGCCACCTCCCTTCTTGAAGTCCGTAGAATGAGGGCTTTTCACTTGCATGGAGGAGATTCAACGGTTCATTTACAGAGTGCTTCCTTTCATTCAAGATTGTCAAATTTTGTTGTTGTTGACCAAGATAAAAGCCTTTCCCCTCACGTTTCTAACTGTGGTACAGGTGTGGCAACAGCTCAGTGGATCCAGTCTCTGTAAACCGTCTCAGCTTTATGAGGAATCGCTGCAGGTAAATAATACAGAAGTTACGGGCAAGCACACCGCGTTGTTAGAACAGACGGAGCTACGGCTCTGTGGTCAGAGCGGTGGGGACGCGCTGTGCTGAGCCTGCGTAGGGTGGAGGGGTGCAGCTCCTAAAAGAGTTCAGATAGATCTGCTGGTACAGGAACCAAAGTACCACGGTCTCCAGGAAGATAATCCTGGGGAAGATTAATCTTCCTTTATTCCAAGATCGGGTTTGAAGTCAATTTAAAACCACATGTTCTTTACAGAGGTGCCGATGGGCTCTGGTGCCTATTTTCCCTTTTTAATTTGAAATTAAGTTTGATTCCAACCTGTTGTTGGACCTCTCGCATTTATGTTAAGTCTTTGTTCTTTTTTCACCCTGAAGATGTTCTGTGGAAGCTTTTTTTTAAAAATACAAGTAGAAACCTTGCCTCACCTTACCCATTTAATATACAGCACGATCAGACTGTTTTTTTTCTCTCTGAAGGAATGGCTTAGGTGCGGCGAAAGACGGCGAGCCTCACTACGTTGTGGTGCACTGCACGGGTTACATAAAAGCCTGGCCCCCCGCAGGTAATGCCTTAGCTGGAGCAGTGGGTGGTGGCTGTTCTGGAGAGCACATGGGCTGGAGTTGTTCATTCTGTCAGCTGAGCATGCCAGCAAATGCTTTCCAAATATACCTATTGCTTTTTCTTATTTTAGGATTGAAATAATTTTGCACAGATGCTGGATCAGAGATCTGTGTCTCTGGACAGTAGAGATACTGTAGAGGCTGAAAATGATGTTACAGTCTCGTATGCTAGCTTGTGCTGAAACTTAGAGATCTTTAACGCTTCTGGTGAAAAAAGGGAGGAGGAGACAACTTATTTTACCAAGTTCCTCCCTGGGAAATGACATTTAATTACAAACCAAGGTGCAGAAATGTATTGAAGTTGGAACTGCGTGTCTTTTTGCTCTGAAGTTTTTCCTTGTGTTAACCTTGGTGGCGTTTTTTGGCACTCCTCTCAGGTGTTTCGCTGCCTGATGATGACCCGGACGCTGGCCAGGGCAGCAAGTTTTGCCTCGTGGCTATTGGCAGGCTCCAGGTGGGTGGCACATTTGGATGGTTCAGCATTGCCTTGTCCTACAAGTCCACAGAGTTAAACTCTTCTGTTTGAAGATGTTCCCTGATTGCCACAAATCTGACTGCAGGGCTGGCTGGTCAGGAGAAAGCAGCTCTCGCGGGGTTCGGTAACGCTGTACCTGCCTTACCTTGCAGGTGACTAGCTCGCCCAACTGCACAGACATGAACAACGTTTGTCAGCCGACAGAGTTCATCTCCCGACACAACACCGAAGGCATTTTCACCTTCATAGACCACCGCTGTGTGGCTACGGTTGGCTACCAGCCGCAGGTGAGGAAATGGTAGGAGCTTTCTTAGAAAGATCTGCTCTTCAGACTCCCTCCCTCATACATCGTGGCTCTGCTTGTCTATCAGCTCTGACAAAACGATGCCCAGGGCCTAAACCAGGCGTGTGTTTCTCTTCCACCAGTTGCTTTTTCATGTGCTTTGATCATGGGAAGATGGGGGACTCTGGATTATGTCGAATGTCAATTAAGATCTGTTTTGCCTCCATTTGAGTTCGAGATCAAACGTTAAGTCAGCCGCTGTTGTGCTTCTCTTTAAAATACAGCGGGCGGGTTCCCGTCCTGGCAGTGATTTGGGGAGGGGGCAGTAACTACCTGTCCAAAGTGGAATGAATGAGGCAGACCTGAAAGAGGGAGGCTGCCTGCCAGATGAACTGACTTGATCTCTCTCCCGATTCCTTTAAAATTAGGAACTTCTGGGGAAAGACATTGTGGATTTCTGCCACCCGGAAGACCAACAGCTCCTGCGGGACAGCTTTCAGCAGGTAAAGCGCTTTAGCTACTGCTTTGCATGTGGTGTAGTGTTCAGATTGGAATCTGTCTTGGTGCTTGCAAAGCAATGAAATTAACTGGAAAAACCAAGAGAAAAATAAACCTTAGATACTTCTCCTTTGCCCAATGGCAAACAGTTACAGTTATAGTCACGTAACTGTAAATGTGCAAAACAAAACAGAAGCATCTGATGTCTAACTCTTGAATTCATCCTCTGGCTGCTAGTCCAGTCTGCTTTTAGGGCCAGAGACGTGGCTACAAAGTGCCTTCTTGAACGCCATGCTTCTGTGGCTGAAACACTGGTTCATCTCTAGGGCCAGCCCAGTGCTGCAGAACCCGAAATGGATGTGGTTTGCTTGCCCTGTTGTCGTTACTCTTATTTCTGAGGGCGTTGGACTTGTGGCAGGGCAGGTAAGACTGCCCCTGTGCTTTCATGACTCCAAAAAGTAGCTGCTCATATCCATTTGTCCAAATAGTTGGAATCAGAAGCGACAGCATGTGCTTCATTTACCGGAGGTTTTTTTCATACATCTCACCAGTGCAAAGAGATAAGAAAAGCGGAAGCCAAAAAGGGGATATCAGATTCCCCTCCCACGTCATTCAGGAATCGAGATAGCATAAGGGAGGAGTGGTGGTGCCGTGTAGTTGGGGAAGACCGAGATACGGTCTCGCAGGCTTTGAGGCAGAGGGCCATCACGAGGTTTTAGTGGGGGGTGCCTTGTGCTAAGAAGCAGGTTGCTCTTCGACACCTTCTTTTATCAGGTACTACTGATGGCATTACATTTTTTTAGGTGGTGAAGTTAAAAGGCCAGGTTCTGTCAGTCATGTTCCGATTCCGATCCAAAAACCGGGAATGGCTCTGGATGAGAACCAGCTCCTTTACCTTCCAGAACCCCTACTCGGATGAAATTGAGTACATCATCTGTACCAACACCAACGTCAAGTATGTACATGGAAATGACTTGCCAACCACCAGTGACAGCACACGAACCTGATGGGATCTTGTCCCAGAATAACCAGCAGCAGGGAACTGCGGGAGCTTCGGCCTCTCCCCCCTCACCTAGCTTCCCAACAACGTGTATAGGCCCTGGAGAAATACTGACTCCCGTGAGCGCTCTTTTCCTGGGCCGTGGCAGGCACTGGAGGACTATGAAGTGCGAGAAATCTAATTCCTTTGGCTGCCTCAGTTGTGTGGTTTAGCAGGCTGCCAAGGTTCAGCTCCAGTGGTGCCTTTTTTAACTCTGGTTACTGGAGCGAGTCTCCTGTCTGTGTGTTTGCATTCAGAGCTAATATTAGTGAAGTCTGCCTTTCAGGGCAGCTCTTGGACTCCTGTGGCAGTCCAGGGAGGCAGCTGGTCCCCAGAGAGCGGCTTTTCATGTGAGCAGGACTGTCTGCAGCTGATGGTGAAAGTAAACACTTATTTCTCTGCGCTGCTGTAGTTTGCCCTTGGATTCAGAAACGAGCTCCAGCGGGCAGACTGCTCTCATTGCGACTCTTCCTCTCTGGACTATTCTAGTGGGCTTGTGCGTCTCCTTTAGGAGTGATCACAGCTGCTCTCTCTTTCCAGAAGTGAGGTACAGAAGAGCAGCAATTGAAATAAAGAGGGGGGGCAAAAAAAAAAGTGCCTGCATGTGTTTCATAACCGCAGGCTTGGTGGGTGCAGCAAATGGGGTCTCTCCAGCCAGGCAAACAGGAGGGCTGTGGGCGAGTGAAAAGCCAGGATTTTTTTTGCAAGGAGGCAAAGTCCTAGAGTGCAGGTGGTGCTTCTTCCCTTCCCGCAGCTGGCGAGGCAGGGCTTTCTGAGGAGGAAGCATTAAGAGTTGAGCAGTGACAAATCCCTCTGGCTTTCGAGAGGTGCGGTCCGAGCGCAGGGCTGAAATCCAATGCAGATCTGACCCAGGCCTTAATTCCTGTCCTGGTGTGAGAGGTATCTCTTTGAACTCGTTCATTCCACGCACATCCATTCTCACATCCATACTACGCCTTCTAAAAGCACTGCGTAAATTCAGAGCAGAGAAGCAGCAGTCTCTGTCTGATTGTGTTGGAGGTGCGTTTTATCTGTGTGCATCTTTGCTGGGTTTATCTGTGGTGTTTCACCTTTGAGATCAGGCTGCTACTGGCACAGCAGCTTGCAAAAGAACTGCTGAGAAAACACTGGATTTTTATTCCTTTCTTGTGGGAGTTAAACTTTAACTGACTTCTGACAGTTAACAGAAAAGCACCAACATCTTGGGCTTAAAACCTAGAACTGCTGGTGGTCTCCACAGGCTCCGGCTCTGGAGCGTCCGCCATAGGGCTGAGCGGAAAACCTCGGGGGCTGTCAGGCTCCTCCAGCCTTGGCGTGTGCTCTGAGGATGGTGCAGGTCTGGCCGAGCTCTGGTGCAGGTTATTAACCTGCTCGGTGACTGGGCGGGAGGGGCAGAGCCCTTTGGCTCACAGCTGTTAGCGTTCTATTAGCTGACACCCCCGCTTTTCAGAGACCGCCACAACTGAGTGGAAGGATCCTTCACTCGAACGGGTTTTACAAAAGCAAAGCTTCCAGTCGTGTCTGAGACAGGCGCGCTCTCCTACACACAGTACCCGACAGTTTGCTTTCACTTGGTGTTTTTAAAATATATTTCTTTCTTTTCTTTCTTTGCTTCAAAGGAACTCGAGCCAGGAGTCTCGGCCCGCCCTGTCCAACTCAATGCAGAGGCCCCAGCTGGGGCAGAGCGTCAGCCTTCCCCTGGAGATGGGCACGGCACAGCTGCCCCCAAGGTCAGGAGGTGCTCGGCTCCCTTTACCATGCCCCTCTGGCTGGTTCTGCCCTCCTCTCAAACAGCCTTCCTACCCAAACTTTCCTCTCTGCTGCAGTGACCTCCTCTGGGCTAGTGAATCATTGGTGTGACCACAGAGTATCTGTTCCCTTGGCAATCATTTTTAGCAGCCCGTATTCTCCTGTTACAGACGCTTTCTATTTTAGGCAGCAGCAGCCGCCGCAACAGACGGAGCTGGAGGTGGTCCCGGGAAGAGAGAGCCTGTCTGGTTACGACCACTCACAGGTAAATCAGCGGGGGTTTCGGTTACTCCTTGCCTTTGTTCTGCGTTATTTACATCGCCTTTAGAGGTGGCCACACAAGGCTGACTGGAGGCTGCTGAGAGTTTGGAGAGGAAGGTGTTCTGCCTTGGGTTCTGCTGGATCTGCTTGCTTGGTTCTGATCCGCCGCTGCGGCATCCTCTCTGCTGTGCCCGCGTTGATGCTGCCAGCCCTAAATGGCCGCGCTATCCCGAGAAAATACGCAGGCGTCGAGAGGGCAGCCTGGCCCCTTGCGTGCGAGGTCGTTGCCTGCAGAGCCCTCCGCTGTTCTCTGTGCTGGCTGTGAGACCGCTGAGCTCCTTTGCTTTGAGGTGCTGACAGCTCCTGCTTCCACCTGCTCCCAGGTTCCCGTTCAGCCTGTGACCGCTGCTGGCCCAGAGCACAGCAAGCCCTTGGAGAAGGCGGAGAGCCTTTTTAATCAGGAGCGGGACCCGAGGTTCGGCGAAATCTACAGCAGTATCAATACAGGTAGGGAGTGCTGGGCTGTGGGGATAATTCCTGTCCGTGCTGGTGCGCTGTTGTGGCGGTGAATTGCCCTGTAGCCAACGTTTTGCTGGAGAGGTGGGGAGGGAGTGGGTGCTAAGGTGTCTCTCGCTCTGCTCTTACTCCCTGCCGTAGTCTGATCCTTCCTGCTTGTCCCTAGAGAGCAGTTCTCCCTGTTCTTAGGCTGAGCACTGAATGCAGTGGGTGCTCTGACCCCAGAGGACCTTAATGCAAGTTTATTAGAAAATGGAGAGGAAATCAAATTAAGCAGGCTTTTACAAACCCATCTGGAGTCTGTGTCTGGATAAGGGACAGTCATGTTTGCTTCGGCTCAAAACAGCCTTCCATCACATGGCCGTGTCTCTTACAACTGGTTCTCTGTCCCTGTTCCTGAGACTTTCTCAGCCTGAAAGTGACTCAGCCTCTCTCCGCAGACCAGAGCAAAGCCATTCCTGCCAGCACAGTGCCTGCCAACCAGCCCCTCTTTACCCAGGGAAACACTTTCACCCCATCGCGACCTGCTGAGAACTTCAGGTGAGGCTTCCTGTGCTGTGCTTTCGGTGGCCTCCTGTTAATTTTCTCTGGTTCTGCAGTTCTTGTTCTGTTTGCGTGTCCTTCTGCGTCAGCTGCGTGTTCCCAGCCCCTCTCTGCGCGGCAGTGATTGTCCGTAAATGTGTTCCTCTGTAGCGTGCACCGAAAATCTAAGGGGAGCCTGTCTGTGGATGAGTTTCTTTCAGGAGCAGGGGAGAGAAGGGCTCCTGCCCTCCTGCCTGGTGCTGCTTTGCTGCTGCTCCAGGAGCTCGGAGGCTGAGCACGGAGCCAGCACAGCCCCTCCTGTGCTGCGCCAGTCCTTGCCCTCACGTTCACCTCCCCAGCTACTGCCTCGATTCCCCGCTCTCCTCCTGCTCTGTTCCCGCTGAAGCTCGTCTGCGGGATAGCTGTGCCTCTTGCACGTGCTTACACTGAAGCTGCGTGCCAGTAGCCTTGCCCACAAACCCAGCTCCTGCCAGTTTTGTCTACAGCAGGGCAGCGTGGCGGGCACTGGCACGCGAGCAAAGTTCCTGGGCTCGTTTCCCCCCACCGGTAACTTGCGCGGATGGCGTTTGTGCCTCTTTGTCCTGTGCTGATGCCCGCCGCTGTCCTGACACTCCTCTCCTGTCTTCCAGGAGCAGCAGCATGGTGCCTCCCGTGAACATCATCCAGCAGCAGCCCTCCTCCGCCGGCCGCATCTTAGCACAGATCTCGCGCCACTCCAACCCAGCTCAGGTCAGCGGAACCAACTGGGCTTCAGGGACACGGCCAGCGTTCACACCCCAGGTAGCAAAGCCCGAACCCTCGGAGCAGGCCCCGAGTCCCCCCTGCGTTACAGACCCTTCTCACCGTCGTGAGTCAACCTGCTCCAGCTGAGCGATGGAGCAATGCTGTGTGCCCAAGAGCTTCCTCCTTTGGGGCTAGTCCAGCAACTTCTCACCCTCGTTAAGATGATGAGGTTCAGAATAACTCCATCTCTCCTCTTCCTCTCCTGTTTCTTGCTCTCTTCCAGCAAGTGGCATCCCAGACGGTGAAGACCCGACCGCCTTCCTTCAGCATGGGGACTTTCCAAGGGACCCCGTCCTCCTTCAGCTCCATGACAGCGCCTGGCTCTACGGCTTCTCCCACCGGAGCCGCTTACCCGAACCTCGCCAGCCGTGGCTCGGGCTTCAGTGAGTGTGGCTTGGGGTGCTGGGGAGGCCGGGGTGGCAACAAAATCCCCTCGGAGGAAAGCCAGAAGCGTCAGTCAGAAACAGCCTTGGTGTGCCACCATCCCCATCGTTTTCTTGGGTGTGTTTGGGACACGAAAGCAGAGAGCACAGCTAAACCCCTGCTGTGGCTGACACTGCCTTTATCGCTTAACTGTCGTCCCAGCACCAGGCTCCAGAGCAGATGAGTTTGGAACCATTTTAGGACTGGGAGGAAACAAACCCCTCTGGGTTTGTTCTTGTTCTGCCCCGTAGACGGGGGCCTTACTGTGTGTGACAGTTTAGTGGCTTTTCCTGGAGGGGAGATCTTACCCCGGTACCAGCAGGCACCACAAGATGAGTTTCACGCTTCCCAGTCCCAGTAAGGGATCACAGAAACCGCAGCCCTGCCCCAGGAATCACTTTCTGACTCGTCCTCTGTTGAACAGCCACCGAGGCAGCGCAGACCCCCGCGCCGTTCCAGACGCGGGCGGCCGAAGGTGTGGGCATGTGGCCGCAGTGGCAAGGACAGCACCACGGCCCGGCGGGGGAGCAGCACGCGCAGCAGCCGCAGCCAAGCCAGCCTGAGGTCTTCTCAGTAAGACGGTGCTTTTTTAACCTCCCGAGCGAGGACTGGTGTGGGCCCCTCTCGTGGGAGCAAGTGGGCTTTGCTTCCCAAACGCGGGCGGGCGGCTGAGGCGCGGAGAGCGGGTCCTATCTGGTGAGGTGTCCAGCGGGGGAGGAACCTGATGGGGCTGAGACTGGAGAGGGCAGAGAGGCCTCAGCTGGACCGGCTCTGAGACTTGGTCCGTGTGGTTGAACTCGCCCCTCCAGCTCGAATTAAAAACAAAAAGCCGGCCCCGTCCCAGAAAGTGAATGCAACTCTGCAGAGTTGGCGTTCCTCTTGCGAGCTGCCGCCCCCTGCTTTCGAAGGAGCCGGTGCGGCGCTCCTGACGAACTCGCTGCGCTCCTGCAGCCTTGGGCGCAAACCCCGTGTGCCCGTGGGAGGGAAGGGAGCGAGCTGGCACACGGGGCCTGCTCCGGTGGACTCCGGGACCGAATGGCCCAGGCGACGCTCCGATCCGGACGGTAACGCTCTCCTTGTGCCCTCACAGGACATGCTGACCATGCTGGGAGACCAGGGACCCAACTACAACAACGAAGAGTTCCCGGAGTTGAATATATTCCCTTCTTTTTCGGAATAAAACAAGGCCTAGGGGAAGCAAACTGTAGCTATATATAATCCACGTGTAAAGGAAAACACCTAAGTCTTTTTTTCAAAGACTGCTGAACTTTCTAAACACTTCCTACCTTCTGGAGACAAAACTGCCCGACAGCCCGGAGCGGGGATGGCCGAGGAGGAAGATGTGGTGTTGGGTGCCACCCCCGCGCGATGCTGGCAGTGGGGGACTGTTCGCTCGGAGGCTTCAGGGCTGGAGCGCTGCGGGAGCAGCTGCGCTCATTGACCGAAGGCCCCGTGTTTGCGGAGCCGCTCGCGAGCGGTTTTCGTTCCACACGTTGGGTTGGTCGGAGGGATCCCTGTCTGGATCGCAGACAAGCCCCTCCAAACTCACAAGGTGGCTTTTACTGTTTTTATTTCAATCTTCTCTACCGTGACTCTTTTTCTATAAAACACCAAGTATTGTAACTTTTTAAATATTGGAAGAAACTCTTCCAAGTGTTAACCCCGTCTAACCCAATTCCAGAGGGTGCCTGCCTAAGAATCCGTGTCGTAAGCCGGCTTTCTCCTTGGAGGAAGCTTGGCCAGCTTCGGAGGGCTGTCCTGGCTCCGGTCGGGGGCGTTCCGTGCAGATCCCGGCGTTGGCAGGCGCCTGGGGGTTTGGATGCCGTCTCTCCGGCGAACTGTGCAGTGACTACGGGCCCCGTTGGGATCCTTACGAGCCGTGGAAACGTGATCTCCGCAGCTGATGGTTTCCGTGCTGCCCTGAACCGACTTTCAGCAGGATTTTTGTCAGCTTCTGGGGGGGGAAACCAAACACTCGGCACTGTCCATGCCATTCTACCCCGTCTGGTTGAGTTCCTCGCCTCCGTCGTGGAGCGGGGTGACTGCTTCCCGCACGGCTTGGCCCTGGGTTTGCTGGGGGCTTGCTGGGGAGCTTTGCGCCGTCACTACGCGCTCCCAACGGCGGTGTTGGCTCTTACGCTCGCCGTCTCCTTAAGGAAGAATTCATGCCATGTGATGATCCTGTTGCCAAATCGCAAAATGGAGGACAGCAGAGGAATAGAGGGAACAGAATTATTTTTTTATATATAGTTTGTTGTTTTGGCTTTTTGTTGTGGTTTTTTTTTTTTTTTTAAATTTTAAACCTTGACTTTGAATCTTCTGGCTTCTTCAGTGGAAAAAACTTGTGGCAAGTCTCGCTCTCCCCTCCTCAGGGTGTGTAGGGACGGGAAGAACAGTTTGACTCCCCACCGATGGCAAGCCTTGCTTCAATTTGGACAGGAAAATTTGTTCATTGCAGAGTTGGACTTGGAAGGAAACTTGGCACAACTGCAACGGAGGAAGAAGACGGAGCTTTCCTGGAAGCCCGGTGGTGCGTTGGATGAGATCGGGGCAGTTCTCCCTCCGCCCCGAGACCCCAGCTGGTTGCGCAGGCCCCCTGTGCCGGCGTGGGGCGAGGAGGGGGGGCTGTTTGGACTGACGGGGCTGGTGCTGCCGTGCTGGGGAGGCTCCCCAAAGAGCAGGTTTTGGGGAGGCCCCTTGCCAATAACGGCCGTTAGCGTTACCCGCTGTGGCGGTTCCGTGCTCGCAGAGACCAGAGCGGTTCCTCTTGGTAGGGGAGTGAAAAAAAAAAATTGACAGCTTTCTGCTCCTGTTTTGTTGGAAAACTAAGATTTGAAGTCTTTTTTTCGCTTTAAACACCACTTCCACGTTTACCTACAGAAGGGCGGGAACCTCCCACTGGGGATTTGGGAAGTGTCTCGTGCTCTGCCCCCGTCCTTCTACCCAGGGACAGCAGACCCAGCGATACCCACGGCGTCTGCGGCAACCCCTCGCGTCCCGTGCCGTCCTTGGTGCCAGGCTGTGGAGTTTTTGGGGGCTTAAAAGATATTTTTTTTTTTTTAAAGTAGCAAGGTGTTAACCATCCCAGGGATTCGTACTCTGCTGGCGGCGCCCCACTGCGGGGCAAAGGGGGCACGTGAAGGAGCGGCGCTGAGCTGCGCCCTCCCCGGCGCCGCGTGGACGGAGGACGGAGCCGCGCTCGGCTGCCGAAGGAGGAAAATTCCCGTTTGTCCAGAACTCGAGCTCGGGCTGTCGAAGGGGAACTCGGCCTCTGCAACGCTGCGGCTGGAGCCATGGCCTTCGGTGGCGGGGCCGGAGCGGGAGCTGGACTGGCTGGTGGTGCTTCGAACCCCCCCGGCCCCCCCGAGCACCCCGGTGCCTGGGAGCAGGGTCTCTGCGTCCCCGGGCTGTGGAGGGACGGGCGCGCGGTGCTGGGGGCCGGCGGCTCCTTCCTCTCCCGTCCCGTTGGGGTGACTGTGTTATTTTTCGGGGCGGGGGGGCACATTTTACCGAACGGTGGCTCGGGGCGGGCAGGAGCCAAACCTCCTCCTCGAGGAGGGGCTTGTTTTGGGCCCAGGGCTCTCTCTGTCGCAGGAGTTGCAGATGATTATATGTAGCAGAGATTTTACAATAAGATATTTTCCTTTTTTTCAGAGTTCTGTCTCATTTTTGCCTTGCCCTGTGCTGTGCTGCCCCACATCCCCCTCCTCGGCCTCGTGGCGACGGGACGGACCCCTGGGTGCTGCCTGTGCCCCCAAACTTCCTCCCTCCCTTCCTTCCCTCCATGATTTGCAGCCGTGGGCTGGAGCGTGTTGGCAGCCCCTCGTGATCTCTTTGTTTGGAGATCCTCGCGTTCTTCCCCAGCCCTGCAGCCGGCGAGGGGACGCAGCCCCGTGCCCCCCACATCCCCCCTGCCTCTCATCCACCTCAGGCCCCCCGATCCCCTCGCCTCCCTGCGCTTTGGGCCTCGCGCCCCCCTTGGCCCTGTCACGCGCGGCCGCGTCAGCGCCCCGTGCTCGGGGCCGTGAGGCCGGGCTGACTCAGCCTCCCCTCTCTCGGCACCGGGCAGGGTGAGCTCAGGCCCGGGGGGCCGGGGGCCCTCTCCCTGGGGACCCCCGTGCTGTGGGCGCGGTTTAGAGGTGGCTGCAGCCTGCACCCCCTTAACTCTGCGCCTCGCTCCCTGGGATGTCCCTGTACCCACGCCTGGGGGGTGATGATGATGATGGCCCCAGTGCAGCGTGCCTGGGACGGGGGACGCTGACTGGGTCACACTGGGACCTTCTGGGCGGTGAACAAGGTTTTCTGACTCGTCCCGGCGGGAGCCACATGATGCCGTGCCGGTCACCGCAGAAAGCCCCGTCCGGCCCCGCTGCCCGTGGCGTGGCTGCCCGGGCCGTACCCCTGCCCCCCAAACCGCGCACGGGGGGGTGGCAGGGGAAGCCGTCCTGCGCTGGGGACGTTTGGGGATGGAGGTGAGGCCCTGTCCCTCTGCCCCAGAGGTCTCACGGTGACCCTGCGTTGCTGGGGAGGGGTCATCCTGCCTCTCCCGAAGCCGTGGTCTCCTCGGGGGTCTCCTCGGGGGTCTCCCAGGACCAAGCACCCCTCTACAGTGGGGCAGGAGGGGGAGGGTGACCTTGGGCAGGGCTCTGGGACAAGGACCATGTCCCCAGGGTGGGGTGCTGGGGCAAAAGGATGGCCCCAGGGTGGGACCCAGAGCCCCTGGCCCCTCATTTGGGGCTGACTCAGCTCTGCCCCGCAGCATCACGTGAAGGCGGGGGGGAGCCGCTGCTGCGTCCCCCCCCTCTCCGTCTCCTCCTTCCCTCGAACCCGGGCGACTGCCAACATTTTCCAGCTGCCTCTTAACTTCCTCCAGCCAGCAGCATAAAAAAGCTGCGGACGCGGCACCCGCATCCCCTCCCGGCCCAGGCTGCGCCCTCCTCCCGCTGACAGCACGATGCTGGGGTGAGTGGGGTGGGAGGGGGTCCCGGGGGAGGACAGGACCCCCAGCCAGGCCTTGCTGGGGCAGTCGGGTGGCTTTTGCCCCAGGGAAAGGGACCCAGTGGGAGCAGGGCGGGAAACAGGGTCCCGTGCGGCAGCGCTGGGACCCTCAGCGTTGGGGGTGTGAAAGGGGAAACTGAGGCACGGAGCTGGGGATGCAGGCTTGGGCCGGCATCTCCGTGCCTGGCTGAGAACGCGGATACCGGGAGCGAGTGGGTAAAGCAAGGGAGGGGGGCAGGATGCCCGGGTCCCCCCTCTGCCTGCACCCCCTGCTCCCTGCGCCCCCCAAACTCCGCTTCCCAGCGGCGTGGGGCTGTGGGAAAGGCGCCGGCAGGGCCGTAATGGGAACCAGCTGTCCCGGCTCGCGTGATGCCTGCGCCCGGCCAGCGCTGCCCGGGGCAGGGTCCTGCGCCCAAAATGGGGGCTCCTGGCCTCAAAATGGGGGCTCCCGGCCCCAAAACAGGGTGGGCAGGGGGTGCTGGTTCCCGTGGTCTGGAAATGGGGTGGGGACAGGGTCCCAGTCTCTCGTGGCTCGGTACTGGGGTGGGCACAGGGTCCCCCATGGCTTGGAAACTGGGAGGACGTGGGGTCCTGGCCCTGTAGCCCAGCACCACTGTGGGCACGGGGTCCCGTCCCCCGGCCGGCCGTCCCCGGCTCAGCCCCTGTCCCCCTCCCTCAGGATGTGGTGGCCTGCGCTGCTGGCCCTGCTGGTCCCCACGGCAGTGGCCCAGCCGCACCCTGACCAGGAGCTGGACGCTCAGTGGGACCTGTGGAAGAAAACCTACCGCAAGCAGTACAACGGCAAGGTACGGCCGGGCGCCGCGGGAGGGTACCGGCCCCGGGGAGAGCTGGGGACCTCCCCGGTGATGTCCCCACGGGGCGGGTGTCCTCGGGGTGTCCCCAGCGCCCTCTTGCTCCGTGGTGCAGGCGGACGAGGTGACGCGGAGGCTGATCTGGGAGAAAAACCTCAAGTACATCAACGCTCACAACCTGGAGCACGCGCTGGGCGCCCACACCTTCGAGCTGGCCATGAACCACCTGGGCGACATGGTGGGTGTTACTGGGAGGGAGGTGGTAACGGGGCGGTTGAGGGGGAACAGAGCACCCTTGGGTGCCCACCACCCCCCAGGGCTGCACCCATCCACCCTGGGTCCCTTCCCCAGACCAGCGAGGAGGTGGTGAGTACGATGACGGGCTTGAAGGTGCCCCGTGACCGCCCACGCCGCAACGAGACCCTCTACGTCCCCGACTGGACTGAGAGGGCCCCCGCGGCCGTGGACTGGAGGAGGAAAGGCTACGTGACGCCCGTCAAGAACCAGGTAAGGAGGGTGCTCCCGGGGCGGGGGGTGCCTGGGGCGGGGTGGCACCCTGGCATCACCCATCACGTCCCCGCAGGGCCAGTGCGGCTCGTGCTGGGCTTTCAGCTCGGTGGGCGCGCTGGAGGGGCAGCTGAAGCGGAAGACGGGGAAGCTGCTCTCCCTCAGCCCCCAAAACCTGGTGGACTGCGTGTCCAACAACGACGGCTGCGGAGGCGGCTACATGACCAACGCTTTCGAGTACGTCCGGCAGAACCGCGGCATCGACTCGGAGGACGCCTACCCCTACATCGGCCAGGTCCAGGGCTGGGAGGGGGGGGAAGGTCTCCATCTACTCCCCCTCCGACCGCCCTCTCGCTCCCGTCTCACCTTGACCTTGCCGGTCCCGCACAGGACGAGAGCTGCATGTACAGCCCCACCGGCAAGGCGGCCAAGTGCCGCGGCTACCGGGAGATCCCCGAAGGGAACGAGAAGGCTTTGAAGAGGGCCGTGGCCAGGATCGGCCCCGTCTCCGTGGGCATCGACGCCAGCCTGCCCTCCTTCCAGTTCTACAGCCGTGGTGAGGGGCTGGGGGGGGAACCTCCTCTGATGCCTGCTGGCCGCGGGGCAGCTCGGGGAAACTGAGGCACAGCCGGGAGGTTTATCCTGAGCGTATCTCCCCCAGGCGTGTACTACGATGAGAGCTGCAACGCCGAAAACGTCAACCACGCGGTGCTGGCGGTGGGCTACGGCACGCAGAAGGGCACCAAGCACTGGATCATCAAGAACAGGTACGGCGGGGCGGCAGGGCTGCTCTTCCCTCAGTCGGGGTTTGCCGGCGGCTCCGCCGACGCCTCGGGCTCTGCCTTTTCTCCCCACAGCTGGGGCGAGGAGTGGGGCAACAAGGGCTACGTCCTCCTAGCGCGCAACATGAACAACGCCTGCGGTGTCGCCAATCTCGCCAGCTTCCCCAAGATGTGAGCGCCCCCGGCGCGCTCCCTTCCCGCGCCGCATCCGGCCGCCCTCCCTGCTTCCCTCTGCTCCAGCTCAGCCTTTTCACTCCTGATCTCCAAAGCTGATGTCGCTCCGGGGGGACTCTCTGCTTCCGCATGAGAAATCTCCCCCAGGAGAGGGGCGGGACCCCCAACTCCGGATGAACGGTGCGATGAGCTCCCCGCAGCTGTTTTCCCGGGACTCCTTTGCCGCACCGGCACCACGTGTGCCCTGTTCTGCCTTCTCGTGGCTGCAGACGCTCAAGGCCAGGCTTGGCCGGCTCCGGAGAGTCTGATCCATCTGGAGATGCTTGTGCAAACAGGTCCCACGCCAGCCTCTGCCTCCGGGAACGCGGCTGCACGGGGAAATCCCGCGTGCGTGGAACATCGCCCATGGAAAGCGCGGATCTGTCTCCCCCCGCCCTGCAGCCCAGTAGGGGCTGCAGAGAATGATACAACTTTATTTTTAAAATAAACACCGTTGGAAATAAACGCTCGGGCCGGTTTGCTCCTTGCTGTCCTGGCCCCGTGGAGGGGAAAAAGGAAGGGGAAGAAAGCAGAGCAGTGAACGAACAGCTGGTGCGGGCTGCAGCGCCGTGGCTTCGGGGTACGCGGTTGTGTCAGGGCTGGGGGGGGTTTCACAGCCAAAACCTCCGTATCTTCCCCCAAAACCCCAACCCAGGTGCTCCTTTTAATGCACAACAAACTGGAAAGCGACTGCGGCAAAGCTCAGGGCAAGCCACAACTGGAAGGGAAGGCGATATTCACTTTAAAAACTCATGCAGGAAAAAAAAAAAAGTTTAGACACTTAAAAATAAGTTTATTTTTCCCACTCCAACCCATAAGTTTATTTTTCCAAGATGTGGGTGGCAAATGGCCTGGGTGGGTGATGGGGAGGATGAGGGATGCTGGTCGATGCGTTGGGGCCTGCCAGGATGCATCGTCGGGGTCGTTTGAAACCAGAACGCTGTGAAAAGAAAGTGAAATCGGAGCATTTCCTCCTTCGCCGGCTGCAGCGAGCGGAGGGAACCCCGTGACCCCTGCGCTGTCCCATGCCCCTCGCTCCCGTCTCGAGGACGAGCTGGGCTCCGTGGGAAGCTGCGTCTCGGGCAGGCAGGTGAGACATCACCCTGTGGTGACTTTTGGCTGGAGAAAGCGGAGAAATGGTTCTTTTGCGCTCACCCGGGGGCCAGAGTTCAGCTCTGCCTCCTTGGCGCGTCCCCCTCGCCTGCTCCTTTTCCTTGAGAGTTAGCGCAGCGATGGAGACAGAAAGTTGGGAGAAGAAATATTTGGGGATGGGTGAAGTTTCCTTGGAAGAGGCGTTCTTGAGGGGGGTGGCACTGGAGATGTGCGAGTGGGAGGCGTCTGGCCCTGCGTCGTGGTCTGCAGAGCATCGCTGTGCGACGGCAGGCAGCTCCTGGCAGAGGAGAGAAGGAAGGGAGAGGGTGGGAATCGGTGGGGAAGTAAAACCCCCAGGTTGGGGTCTGGCACTGTTCTCCGGTCCCAGCGGAGCGGGATGAAGCTGCTGGCTTCCATCGCCTTCCTGGCCACGCTCACGGTGGCGCTGGGACACCCCGATCCCGCACTGGACTGGCACTGGCAGCTCTGGAAGAAAACCTACGGCAAGGAGTACCGCCACCAGGTAGGGGTGTTTTGGGAGGAGCGGAGGTGGCTCGGGGTGCTGAGGCGGTTGGTGCTGCTCCGGCGTGACCGTCCGCTGCGTCACGCAGCGGGGAGAAGAGCCGACAGTGCTGTGGAGCACTGCTGGTTCCCGGGGACGGCTTGGCAGGGGCTCCCGACGACGTTTCGTGGGGCAAAACGCGGTGAAATGGCTGCGGAGGCTGTCGTTGCACAGCGCGAGGCCGCATTTGATTTCAGAAAGAGGAAGGGGACCGGCGCACGACATGGGAGAGGAACCTGCGACTGGTGACGCTGCACAATCTGGAGCACTCCCTGGGGCTGCACTCCTACGAGCTGGGCATGAACCACCTGGGAGACATGGTAGGTGCCAGCCACGCCACGAGGCTCAAACACAGGAGCTGTGCGTTTGGATGAGGGGGATGAAACGTGACGCCCCAACCACATGCATCGAGGCTACAAGGACAAACGAGGTCCTTTCAGTGGAGTGGGACGTGTGGATGGATCCACTCCCCTTCTCGTGCAAACCTCAGCACGTGGCGAATGCCCCTGCTCCTTCCCACCAGACCAGCGAGGAAGTGGCAGCTTTGTTAACTGGGCTGAACGTCGCTCCTCGGCCAAACCAGACCTCCACGTACCGACCGCCGCCCGGCAGCAAAGTCCCAGACACGGTGGACTGGAGGGAGAAGGGATGCGTCACGGATGTGAAGAACCAGGTGAGAAGCTCTCTCTGTGCTTCTCCAGGTCTTGGCCCCGTGAGGCAGCGCCTGAGCATCTCTGGGGCTTTTGCAGGGCGCTTGTGGGTCGTGCTGGGCGTTCAGCGCCGTGGGAGCCCTTGAAGCCCAGGTGAAGCTGAAGACAGGGAAGCTGGTGTCCCTGAGCGCCCAGAACCTCGTTGACTGCACCAGGGGCTATGGGAACAAAGGCTGTGGCGGCGGCTGGAAAACCCAAGCTTTCCAGTACATCATCGACAACGAGGGGATCGACTCGGATGATTCCTACCCCTACACGGCTCAGGTAGGCGTCAGACCTGGCCAACGCTGAGGCTGGCTCAGCTTAACATGGAGGAATTAGTAGTCCTGTCACTTCCAGAGGAAATCCACTTTGGAAAAACCATGGAATTTTCTGTCTTTAATGCCGTGAACATCCGTTCTGACTGACGTAACACAGAGCGGCAGTCTGTGCAGGACCCGGTGGATTTTTCCTCTTACTGTTCTTTGCCAGGATGGCGCGTGCCACTACAACCCAGCGGCGCGGGCAGCCACGTGTTCCAGGTACGTCGAGCTGCCGCACGGTGATGAAGCCGCGCTGAAGGATGCCGTCGCCAACGTGGGGCCCGTCTCGGTCAGCATCGATGCCAGCCAGCACACCTTCTTCTTGTACAAATCTGGTGGGTTCTTCCAGGGGATCATGAGAAGCGGCTGCGCTTCCTTTCCCCTGACCCAGCCTCCTTAAATACAAATTACTTCAGCTTTGACTTGCATTTAGGTTGTGTTGCTCTCATTCTTGGGGACAGGCATTGGTGACGCTTCCCAAAGAGTGAATTTAATTCCCGCTCGGGCAGTGGCTTAGACCAGGTTGTCCAAAGGCCGGTTTCCAAATGCCTTCCAGGTATCTACCGTGACCCAAGCTGCTCCCAGGTGGTGAATCACGCCGTGCTCGTCGTCGGCTACGGCTCTTTGGATGGAGAGGACTACTGGCTGGTGAAAAACAGGTACAGCAGACCCAGAGCAGCTTTTCCTTGCAGCCTCCGCTCCGAGGGGCACCTTGAAGGCTTCAAAGCTGTGCCGGCAAGGTGCCTTTAGACGCCCATCTGCCTTCTTTAGGTTTGCCCTTGGTTAAGCTCTACAAACCCAAACCATTGTACATCACCCAAAACGCTCCTGCCCGGCTCCTCGGTGCTGCAAGTTGGCTCAAAAAAAAAACCAAAGGGATTTCTGCTCTGTGGGAATTTCCAGGGTTTCCAGCATTCCTGGATGCTGAGTCAGTGCAAAGGGCTGGTGCTGCTTGGCTGAGGAACCCAGCTGGTTTGAGTTGGGGACGTGCTGGCGAACCCCTTCCTTCAACCCGTTTGAGGCACGGCCTCAAGGATCGTTGCAGCTGGGCTGCTCCTTGCATTAAAATGTGTTTGTGAACACGTTTTTCACTCTTTAAAGTGCAGAACAGGAAGAAACAAAGTGTTGAAATGGAACAGTCCTGCTCAGACAAACCCTGCTCTGAATAAAAAAAAAAATTGCAATGTCAGCAAAGCTGCATTCAGCAACTGAAAACCATTATCTTTTTCAAAACAACAACAAAAAACCCCAACTGTGGGCAGTTCTGTCAACAAAGCTCCTCTATCCTCACGTCAGAGCTGGGCTAAAACTCACCAATTTCCTCCTCTGGCTCTCATCTCTGGCCTTAGTAGGATTTTTTTAAAAAAAGAAATATTTTTAATATGCAAAACTAATTCATGCACCTTTATCTGGTATTTCCCTGGTGGTTTTGACTCACTCCAGCATATAGAAAATAAATTATTTTCCTCTGCCTTTCCCTTAGAAGAGTTAGTGTCAGCAAAATCTGGCGGGGGAGCAGTCAGGAGGTTCAGTCTTTTTGGCCAAAATATGTGAATTTGCTGATTCCTGTGGCTGCTGGGGAGGAAGCATGAATTGAAAAAAAAAAAAATAAATAAAAAGGGGTAGAGAGAAAAAGGAAGGGTGAGCGGTGCTATGGAAGGAGGCAGTTACCTCCCTTTCTCTAATTTTTGCTTCTTTCCAAAGCTGGGGTGTGCATTTTGGTGACCAGGGCTACATCCGGATGGCGAGGAACCGTGGAAACCACTGCGGGATTGCCAGCTACGGCGCTTACCCCCAGATCTAGAGGGTTCCCTGCTTTCGGGACGAGCTCTGGAGATGCCACCGCTCGCCCCGCTGACCTCAAGTGTGCCTGGCTCTACTCCAGCTGCCCCTTCTTGAGGAACGCTGTCGCGTTTCTACGGATAAGCGGCAGAAATCAGGAGTGACAGCGGCTGGCTTGTTCAAGCGTCTCATCAGGCATGACCATCTCATCCACCCTCCCCAGGCGCCTGTCCGCTAATACGGGATAATCTGTCGGGAATTATTGCAGTTATTGAGGTGGACGGCTCTCTGTTGTCGTTGCTAACACTTGCAATCTCTGGCAGCTTTTTAGCAAATGACTCAGCTGCATCTTCAAAGCTCTTGAAAAGCTGTTTTGCTTCCTCCTTCTCTCTCTGGAGATGGTTTCTGGCAGCCATTTTATGTCCCGTGACGCTTCGTAGCGGTGAGAAATGCCACCCTCCTGTCTGGCCGTCCCTCGTGGGAGCGCGGAGGATGCCCTTGAAGAGGCTGGAGCGTGATTCCCAGGCAGCCGAAGGCTTTGCTGACTGCGCGTCCAGCCTGGCTGCGATGAGATGGGCATCAAATGCGTCTCCTGCCGTCCACGCGACGCTGAGGCTGGCCAGGTCAGCTCCACCCCTGGCTGTATGTAAATTGTGTCTTCCCATCCACGCTTCTCCAACAAAAAGTGAATAAATTTCATTTTTAAAGTTTTTTTTCCTAGCTTTGGTCTGGTTATTATGCCGTTGAGATGAGATTGGAGGTCGGGTCTACCCAGTTCAAAACCAGTAGCAAGGCTCTGTGCTTTCACCTCACCCTGTCTCTTAGCTCAGCATCAAGTCACAAAAGTGCCAAAATCGTATCGGAGGAGTGTGACTCCCACCTGCTGGCCCCACAACCCACGTCAACCACCGCGAGAGCCTTGCCGCTAATTTCCAGGGTGCTGGAAATAGGAAGCTTTCTCAGCCGCAATCATTTTCTCACGGTATTGAGGGTCCTGCTTCCAATAACCCCGAGAGCAGCACGGCAAGCCCTGTGCCCAGCTCAGTGAAAATGAAATCAGAGCGGTTCCTCATTTCCTGACTCGTGATTTGTCGGACGAGTTGCAGCAGCCGTGTGTCAAAGGTCTTTGGCATCCCAGCAGCGGGGACACGCTGGGTTTGTCCTCGGCGTCCCCCCTACCACGCACCACCGAGGTGCTCTGCCAGGAGCCGACGATCGGTACTCACCACCAGAAGAAGCCTTTTCAGGTACGTCGGGTGCTTCTGTATTTTGACACTCCTCGGGGAGGACGGAGCTTTGGGGAAGTAAAACTGAAGGAACAATATTTTTATATTGCCTCTGACTCCATCTTATCGCTAATCTCCTCCCAGCCCTCGCTGGGTCCTTGAATTGTACATAGTAGCTCATCTTCAGGAGCTGGTGGACATTGGTCGGATAAAAATACAGAATTTTTTTTTGCCTTTTAAGCTGCTGGAAAACACAGGTTTGTGTTTTCAAACAGCTGCTTGAGGCCTCCTTCGGGCAGGGTCCCTCGGGGACGGTAGAACCGCGAGGCGAGGCGCGTGTCTGGATGCGTCCCTGCGTGTCGGTGTCCACACGAGCAAGGGTTGGCTCCAGCGGACTTTCCCCCCACGAGGGAAATTTCTGGTCCTGGCTGGGATTTCTCTTTCTGTCTCACGGGGGCTGGGGTACGCAGCAGGCAAGCGGGGCAGGCAGCACTGCTGCGGGGTGCTTGTCTGGGCAGGCAGGACAGGAGCTGTTGGCATCACCTGGTGTAGAAACCCCGTGAAGGGCACGCCGGTGAGTCCAGGTCAGGGATGTCATCACCCTTCTGCCTCCCTTACCAAACCGGATTTGTCACTAAGGGGTCAAGCGCGGCTCTGGCTCTGAGCCCTCGGTTCCCAGCGTGTGCCGTGTCGCTCCGAGTCCCCGGTCCCAGCGGAGCGGGATGAAGCTGCTGGCTTCCATCGCCTTCCTGGCCACGCTCACGGTGGCGATGGGACACCCCGATCCCGCGCTGGACTGGCACTGGCAGCTCTGGAAGAAAACCTACGGCAAGGAGTACCGCCACCAGGTAGGGGTGTTTTGGGAGGAGCGGAGGTGGCTCGGGGTGCTGAGGCGGTTGGTGCTGCTCCGGCGTGACCGTCCGCTGCGTCACGCAGCGGGGAGAAGAGCCGACAGTGCTGTGGAGCACTGCTGGTTCCCGGGGACGGCTTGGCAGGGGCTCCCGACGACGTTTCGTGGGGCAAAACGCGGTGAAATGGCTGCGGAGGCTGTCGTTGCACAGCGCGAGGCCACATTTGATTTCAGAAAGAGGAAGGGGACCGGCGCACGACATGGGAGAGGAACCTGCGACTGGTGACGCTGCACAATCTGGAGCACTCCCTGGGGCTGCACTCCTACGAGCTGGGCATGAACCACCTGGGAGACATGGTAGGTGCCAGCCACGCTGCTGAGAAGGGGCTTGTCTTTGTCTCTAACTATCTGCAAGGTTCATTTAAGAAGAAATATAAGTGGGTCAGGGGTGGAAAACCTCCCAACAACCCTTCTCAGCCCATCCTCTTCCCACGGACACCAGCAGCTGTGGACAAACTGCTCAGACAATTCCTGTGCTCAGCTGACCGCCATGAAGCAATCTGGTGTGAGGAAATAACTCCTTAATGCAGCATTTGGGGTGCGCGGACCTGGTCCTCGTCATTACGCAGACTTGCAAATCATCCCTCTTCAACGTCCCAAGGTTGTAGTGTTGTTTCATGAAACACATCAGCTTCTAGGGAATCTTGGTGCTGGACTTAGGCTTGGTTTTTCTTTTTCTTGCCCTTTCTGATGAACAGCTAAAAATTAAATGTAAAAAATAAAAACCCAAGGACTTCCCAAACCTGCTAACTCTCACAGCTCAGACTGTTCAAGGGAAATCTCCCTCCACCTCCAGCGCAGGACCTACCAGAGACAAGGAGATCATGAGCTGCTCTTTGCTTTTCCCGGCAGACCAGCGAGGAAGTGGCGGCTTTGTTAACTGGGCTGAACGTCGCTCCTCGGCCAAACCGGACCTCCACGTACCGACCGCCGCCCGGCAGCAAAGTCCCAGACACGGTGGACTGGAGGGAGAAGGGATGCGTCACGGATGTGAAGAACCAGGTGAGAAGCTCTCTTTGTGCTTCTCCAGGTCTTGGCCCCGTGGGGCAGCGCCTGAGCATCTCTGGGGCTTTTGCAGGGCGCTTGTGGGTCGTGCTGGGCGTTCAGCGCCGTGGGAGCCCTTGAAGCCCAGGTGAAGCTGAAGACAGGGAAGCTGGTGTCCCTGAGCGCCCAGAACCTCGTTGACTGCTCCATGATGTACGGGAACAAAGGCTGCAGTGGAGGTTTCATGACCAGCGCTTTCCAGTACATCATCGACAACGAGGGGATCGACTCGGATGATTCCTACCCCTACACGGCTCAGGTAGGCGTCAGACCTAGACAGCACGTGAGCTCTGCAGAAAAACACTTGAGCATGGAAGCCACTGGGCTATTTGTTCTGCTCTCCCACACCCTTCTCCTCCTCTCCCACTGATTTCCCTCTGTCTTGATTTCTACCACTTTCATGTTATCTTCTCAGCCTTTGCAGCTGATTATTTCAGACGCAGGGAAGGGACCTTTAGACTTTTTTTTTTTTTTTTCTTCTCATAGGTGAATAACTGCACGGGGAGCCAGAGTTCCTACATGTTTATTTGAGGCAACATGGAAGGGAAAAATGGGACAGGAGTCCTTGGTCCTGTTCTCAGCTCTCTGTATTATTCCATCTTCTGCAGTTTAAAAATGGGATATTTATATTTTCTGCCATTTCAGTGGGCAGAGATTTCCAGCGAACTACATTCGTACTTTTTCTTGTTTGTTGAAGTTGCCTGTAACAGATGTTTTATGACTTGCCAGGTCATAAGGAAGAAAAGTGAAGAACGGAGTAGCACAAAATAAAAGAGGGGTGATAGAAAACATGTACCTGAAAGTCTTGAGATGTTCCTAGTGCATTCCTCACGCTCCTCTTTTCAACTCCCCCTTGTTCTCACCAGAACGGGACATGTCAATACAACGCTTCCACACGAGCTGCCACTTGCTCTAAGTACGTCGAGCTTCCGTATGGCGACGAAACAGCCCTGAGAGATGCCGTAGCCAACATCGGACCGGTCTCTGTCGCCATTGACGCCACCCAGCCCACCTTCTTCTTGTACAAGTCAGGTACGATTTTATAACAGCCTCCCAGTGCCCAAAGGGGGCTGCAGGAAAGACAGGGAGAAACTCTTCAGCAGGGCCTGGTGTGACAGGATGAGGGGTGATGGTTTAAAATAGAGGGGGGCAGATTCAGACCAGACATTGGGAAAAATGTTTTATGCTGAAGGTGGTGGGACACCGGCCCAGGTTGCCCAGACAGGTGGTGGATGCCCCATCCCTGGAAACATCCCAGGCCAGGTTGGCCGGGGCTCTGAGCAACCTGATCCGGCTGGAGATGTCCCTGCTCCTGGCAGGGGGTTGGACTGGGTGGGCTTTAATGCTCCCTTTCCAACCCAAGTGATTCTATGATTCTACCCTGGAGATCTTCTTCACAGTCTTCTGTGTCTTTCTGCAGGCAGAGCTTACAAATTGGGGCTTAATTCCTGGGTGAAGGCCTCAGTCTGACAAAACCTGAGCCAGCAGTGTTAGTGACCGTGCTGAAGGCTGACTTCGACTCAAAGACGACGTCTGGTGGTTTGATGATGTGTTTCCAAACTCCTTTTTTTCCCAGGTGTGTATGATGACCCCCGGTGCACACAGGAGGTGAATCACGGAGTACTCGTGATCGGCTACGGCACCCTAAACGATAAGGACTACTGGCTTGTGAAAAACAGGTAAAGGCACGACCGTACACCCCTGAACTCTCGTTATCTGAACGCTCACTACCTAGAGGGCCTGGCTTCTCCTAGGTAACCTCCCACTGCTCGAGCCGAGCCCCTCACGACCTTACAGCTGATGTTTAGCCAGCAGGGAGGGAGATCGGTTGGGCACTTGCGGAACGGGGATTGCTACAGAGCGGAGAGCTGGTAGTGGTCCTCAAACTGTTCCCCAGGGATTCGTGCGCAGCCATGCCCAAGCACCTTTCTGTCGCCCTAGCAGCATGAAGGAATTCTAAATGCATTTAAAAACACACCTACACCCGCTTTAAGTTCCCTTTATGTTGATGAGTGTTGTCGTAACTTAATACGGGATTAGAAATCCCAGGAAGCAGCTAACAAAAACACTTCAGTGCTGTGATGTTGATAAAGCTGCCGCTTCACTTACGGAAAAGGGAATTTAATTTTTCTCAAGTCTTGTTTGTTTGTTTCTTTTCCCAAAAGTTGGGGTGTGCGTTTTGGTGACGAGGGCTACATCCGCATGTCAAGAAACCACGCGAACCATTGCGGGATCGCCAGTTACGCCTCTTACCCGCTCATATAGACGGACCCTGCGCTTCAGAGAGGGCTCTGAGGCTGCGTCTGCGTGGGTCTACCGACGTCGAGAATCATTTTCTGGCTCTGTGGGCAACGTCGTTCTGTTAGATCTGCCCGTCTTCCAGGCTAGGGGGGAGTCCTTTGTGTGGGAGGATTTTGGAATATGATTTACAGGCACTTAATCACTTCTTTTTGAGGAAAAAAAAAGCTTTTTTTTTCAGAGTAAAACTGCAATACCTACAGTTATAATGGACATCACGTTTTCCTCTCTCCTGTTCAGCATTGAGTACTGCTACTATGACAGAAATATCATTTTATCTCTGTGTGATGGTGACGAAATTGCAGAATTTCTTTGAAAATTAAAAGATCAGTTTCACTGTCTGAAAATCCGATATTTGGTCTCTGGAGGCAGGAATGGGTGGCAGAGGGAATTGGAGCTGGCACTTTCTCATCTGGCATTGCTCCGCCGTGTGAGGACCTCTCACAAAACCTCTCCGTGAACGATGTTTCTTCCCAAACGCTGTCTATGATTTGGGAATGGAGGTATGGACCATGGCTTGTAGTTTGTTGCAGTGAAAAACTTAAAAGAATCACTTCTGTACTTAGTTGGGCGCTGCGCTGGCCTGGGGTGCCACTGCCACCTTGGGGAGGTGGGGAACGGGACAGGTCTCCCTCTGCAAGGTGACATTTGAGAACGCTCACGTCACCTATGAAAATTATTGTGTATTTTTGGCCTTTGCAGCTCACCAGAAAGGTTATTGCTGGGGTTTTTTTGACCCTTTTGCCAAAGCACTGCTCAGTCTTAAAGCCCTATCGGCCACCCACAGGAAAAAAATTCCTAAAAATAAACAACGTAGGACAATTGTTCCCACACCAGAAGTGCCAGCACCGAAAGATATTGGGGCTCCGGGCTTGCCCGGATGACCTCCACGCAGATGAGGTTGCCCAGAGCCCCGGCCAACCTGGCCTGGGATGTTTCCAGGGACGGGGCACCCACCACCTCTGCCAGGAGCCGGGAGGCAGAATTGGGCTGAAGCGCGGTTCGCTGTGAACAGTGGCAGCCGGCAAAGGGGGCTGCAGGCAGGCGAGGGGGGCGCAAAGGGCGAGGGTCGCTCAGCAGGGCCGGGACCGTGGCTGCTCGGGGGGGAGGAGGGGTCTGTGCCACCGTGGGATGGAGCAGACGGGCACAGCGCGGCGGGGACGAGGAGAGGAGAGGACAGGGCAGGCAGAGCATTGGGGGGCACGCAGAGTTTTTGGGGGCAGGCAGAGCATTGGGGGCGGGCAGACCATTTGGGGGCACGCAGAGCTTTTGGGGG